>CAUYLG010069975.1:0-11266 GCA_963573385.1 Cacajao melanocephalus
CTGGGCAGTAGAACAAGAATCCTGTTCTCTCTCCCTCTTTTTCTTCCTCTTTCTTTCTCTCGTACATTCTTTTTTTTCTTTCTTTCACTCTCACTTTCTTTCCTCTCTTTTCCTTTCTTTCAAAAAAAAAAAAAAAAAAAAAGAGCAAAACTCATCTCAAAAAAAAAAAAAAAATACAGATAACCAGTTATGGCAGCAGAATTGTTTTTACAATGGGTACCATGAGGATTACAACAATCTATCTGCAACAAACAACTGGGCTCCTGCCTTGACCATTTGTCTGTTTGTGTTTTCAATGTGAGTTTTTGTTGTTTTTTTTCCCTCTATCCTTGACTGTCATTCTTAGGTGGTTATAACCTCAAGGCAAGTTTTTGAAAGTGAACCAACCATCTACTGATCTATAAAAACAGATTAAAAAAAAAAAAGATAGAAATTCAGTTCTTTGCTCATCTGAGATTAAATTCTCTGGGTTTTTGATAGTTTTTTCTTTCTCTAACACTATTTTGGACCTTTTGCAAGTTTTTTTAAATTGTGGTAAAATACTGATAGCATAAAATTTACCATTTTAATAATTTTAGGTATATCAGTGGCATTAGGTACATTCACATTGTCGTGCAACTATCACCAGATTCCGTCTCCAGAACTTTTTCATCTTCCAAAACTGAGACTCTGTACTCATGAAACATTTAACTCTCCACCCTCCTCCCTCAGCCCCTGGCAACCAACATTCTATGTTCTGTTTCTATGTATTTGACTGCTGTGGGTATGGGTACTCCAGTAAATGAAATCATACAGCATTTGTCTTTTGTGACTGGCTTATTTCACTTAGCATACTGTATTCAAGGTTCATCCAGGTTATGACATGTGTCAAGATGTCTTTCCTTTTTATGGCCAAATAATATTCCATTGTGTGAATATACTACATGTTGTTTATCCATTCCTCTGTCAGTGGGCATTTGGGTTGTTCCTACCTTTTGGCTACTGTGAGTCAGGCTGCCATGAGCATGGATGTACAAGTATCTGTTTGAGTACCCCATTCTTTTGGGTATATACCCAGAAGTGGAATTGCTGGATCATGTGGTAATTGCATGTTTAATTCTTTGAGGAACCTCCATAGTTGCTGCACCATTTTATGTTCACATTAGCAGTGCACAGTAATTTCAATTTTGTGCCATCTTTGCTAACACTTACTATTTTCTGGGTTTTTTTGTTTGTTTTTTTTTAATAATAGCCATCCTAATAGGTGTTAAGTGGTATCTCATTGTGGAGCAGGATTTATCTAGACAGTAATTGAAGAAGAAGCATTCCTAATGCTTCCCAGGATGTGTCATTCCTATATTGGTGTTACTCTGTAACCAGTTCACTGGATAAGTGGTACTTTTCTCTGTCCAAGTAGAAGCAAGTTTCTTAGAGCTGTTTTTTTTAAACGCTTTATCTCAACTTCTTTCCTTCCCGTATATAAAACCACATACCATTCTAACAGTCTGTAATGTTTGCTACCAGGTAATAAACAAGCCATATTATATTTGGGATATGAGGCTGTGTTTCACAGTCTAGTTCATTGTAATATCAAAACTGGTGAAACCTCTCCTCGCTAAACTCAGTGTGACCTCACACTGAGAGACCTTTACTAGGGCAGAGGAGAATGCTGCTTCCTTCTTGCTTGCTTTATATTTTAGGAGCAAAAGGGTTTTATCCCGCTCCTCCCCATCATAAGGGTGTCAATGGCAGACACTCCTGTAACAAAAGACAGGTTAACACGAGAAAAGCATTACTGATTTAGTTAATAAAAGTTTTATGTGACACGAGAGTCTTCAGAACAAAGATCCAAAGATACAAGGAAAGCTGTCCATTTTAATGCTTAGGTTTAATGAAGAACGGGCAGCAGCGTAAAATTGGTTGGACAAAGAATATGAGCAAATGCTAGTAGGCTGAAAGGAACCCAGCAAGGCCTACTGTTCAGATCTTCCTGCCCTCTCTTCAAGTATGGGACAAGACCCATCTGGGATGACGGTCTTATGACCTACTGTTGGAGAGAAGGGTAGGCCAGAGAATTTCTTTATGGCCAGCTCTTAGAAAGGCAGGGAGGGGTTAGCATCCTATTTCTAGTTTGAGAGCTGGCTTTGTGGGAGAGGAATTCTGATGTCTATGACTCACTCGTCTCAGGAGAGAATGAGGGGTGAGAGACAGGAGGGCAGGAGAAGGTCAGAGAGACCTTAGTTCTGAGGTTGCCCCTGAGGCCTTCACTTTGGGGTATCATTTTCTGAACCCCAAGAATACCCGCTCCTACTTGAGAGCTGCTGTATTGGGTCTCTCAGAATTCTCAGCATGGGGCAAAGATGAGAGTTACATGGCAGGAAGGACCAGGTTGGCTGGGGCAGAGGCAACCTGGCATTCATTCTCGTGGGGCATGGCAGATGTCCAAAGCTGGCAGGTAGCTCTGGCATACTTTCATGTGGATTTGGGGGAACTTCTCACCTGCAGAACACTTAATGCCTCCTGTCTTTTCAGTTGCCTTCGGCCTCCTCAGCAACTACTGTGCTGACTCTGGTTGTTCTCACTGGGCAGGGTACCTCATAATGACCCAGCCTGCTTTTCTCCTGCACAATCCATCTGGCCACAAGAAGTAGTTCTAAGTCCTTGCTTCACCAAACCAACAAAGTATAAGTTTCTCTTCTTGCTCTGTCACCAAGAATTCTCATGAATAAGTGATGATCATGAAGTCCCTTTCACATAGCTTAAGGAGTTCAGCCTTAAATTCTGAGCTTAAGAATTTGACCTCCTCAAATTAATTTTCCTCTTTTATTCTTTTGAGGTGGGAGATGGGCAGTCACTGGTTCCACCACTTCCTAGCACATTCTACCAGGTAGCCTTGGCCAGCATCTGACTTAAAGATGTGTGAGTACTTAGCGTCTATTTCATTTTGTTGCTGAACCCCTGTGATTCCATGAAAAGTAGTGTGTTAGTCTGTTCTTGTATTGCTATAAAGAAAAACCTGAGATTGCATAATTTATAAAGAAAATGGGTTTAAATGGCTCTCAGTTCTGCCGGCTGTACAGGAAGTTTGGTGCCAGCATCTGCTCGGCTTCTGGGGAGGGAGGCCTTAGGGAGCTTTCAGTCATGGTTGGGGCAAAGCGGGAGGAGGAGCATCACATGGCAAGAGCAGAAATGAGAGAGAGAGAGAGAGAGAGAGAAGCGGCTGGGGGGCAGGGGAGAGGCTCACCCTTTTAAACAATCAGGATCTACCTCCAAGACCCAAACACCTCCCACAAGGCCCCACCTCCAACATTGGGAATCACATTTCAGCCAGAGATTTGGAGGGGACATACATCCAAACCATATCAAGGAGCATTTAACTTCTTTATCTAATTAGATGAGTAAGTAGTTGGGAAAGCAACTTACCTTCCTGATTCATCCAGTCCAATCACGTTTATTCAGGTTCCTGGTTTTCATTGCTAAACTTCATGAGCTTAATATTACCCATTAATTCCTTTAAAAGTAAGTTGTATTTTCGCATACACTGTCACTGGTAGAGGGCCGTGACTGCAAGTTATCCAGGTTCTTGGCATTTTGAACAAAGAACGGGACAAATCGCCTAGCAAAACAAAGAATGAAGCAACAACAGAACAAAAGCAGGGATTTATTGAAAACAAAAATAGAGGTGGCCAGGTGTGGTGGCTCACGCCTGTAATCCCAGCACTTTGGGAGGTTGAGGCAGGTGGATCACCTGAGGCCGGAAGTTTGAAACCAGCCTGGCCAACATGGTGAAACCCCATCTCTACTAAAAATACAAAATTAGCTGGGCATGCTGGTGCATGCATGTAATCTCATCTACCTGGGAGGCTGAGACAGGAGAATCGCTTGAACCCAGGAGGTGGAGGTTGCAGTGGGCCGAGATCACGCCATTGCACTCCAGCCTGGGCAACAAGAATGAAACCTTGTCTCAAAAAAAAAAAGAGAGAAAACAAAAGTACACTCCGCAGTGTGGGAGTGGTTCTGAGCAGTGGCTCAAGGGCCTGGATACCGAACCTTCTTGGGTCCAAATACCCCCTAGAAGTTTCCCACTGGCCACTTTATACTCACCTCATGTAAATGAAGTGGTAGCCCGTAATCAGTCTGATTGGTTGCAGAAAGCAGCCAACCAGAGGCTGAAGTTACAAAGGTGGCACTCCTGTGCAAACAGTAGTTGCTTTTTGCAGCCAATCGGAGGCTAGGGTGATGTTACAAAGTTACACTTCTATGAAAACCAAGACTCGCCTGGCAATCAGTCTGACTGAGTCTGGTTGATTGTAGCCAGCAACCATTCAGAGGCTGGAGTGAAGTTACAAAGTTGCAAAGACTGGATCTGCAATCAATCTGATTTTCTGATTTGTTGCATCAGCCAATTTCTCATCTGCCACACAGAAAAGGTGGGGATTTGCAAAGGGAGTAGCCACTGGTCCTTTTGTTACTTAGGTATGGAAAGTTAGGGTTTTCCTTTCAATTTAGTTCTACAAAGTCGTGTCACAGCCTTAGGTTCCCTGCCTCCAGACCCTATTCTCCTACCTCAGTACTATCATTGGAATAATAAATTTCACAGGTTATTAACCTCTTTAATTGATCTAAATCACCTGTTTCCTTTTGGATTTGACTTTAAATTCCCACTGCCCTGCTGACTTCTGCCACGTGTAAATGCTCAATAATTGAATGAATAGGTGTGGGTGGGTAAATGGGTAAGTGGATGGTCATCTTACATTATAGAATGTTTTACTGATTCTATTTAGTTCCTGACCTCCCAACATTTGTGAGATCCGTACTATTAGTATGGCCAGTGGACCTTCTAGATAGAGAATAACCTTGGTTTCCGTGAGAGCAAAAAGAAACAAGAGGGCTCCCAAGGACCTGCCCACAGAGGTGCCTTGCTCACAAAGCATGGTTCTTTCCTGTTTGTCCATTTGCTCTGGGTAGCGCCTCAGCTGTTTTAGGTCCACAGTATCACCTATTGACATGTGTAGATAGTATTGATAGTATCAATAGGTGTAGGAAAGGGTCTGCCTCCGGCCATTCCTGATTTTCTCAGAGGCTTGTGCATGCACTGGGCCTTCTCACTGTCCATTGCTCAGCTCTTACTCCCACATAACCACCCGCCTGCTTTAAGTACGCTGCCTTTCTGATTTGAAGAAAATCATACTCTCGGAAAAAGTCTAATAATTGTTGATAACTTTGACTATGGAACTAGTGATGAGGGAGGAGGAAATCATATTTTTTGAAATGATAAAGAACCAGGGGCATAAACACTGAAAACTCTTGAAACTAATTAAAAGTTGTCTTCAGATTTTTTTTTTTTTTTTGAGACAGAGTCTCGCACTGCCGCTTGGGCTGGAGTGCAGTGGCACGATCTCAGCTCACTGCAGCCTCCGCCTCCCAGGTTCAAATGATTCTCTTGCCTCAGTCTCCCAAATAGCTGAAATTAAAGGCGCCTGCCACCATGCCCAGCTAATTTTGTGGTTTTTTTTTTTTATAGAGATGGGTTTTCACCATATTAGCCAGGCTGATCTCAAACTCTTGACCTCGTGATTCGCCCGACTTGGCCTCCCAAAGTGCTGGGATTACAGGCGTGAGCCACTGTGCCCAGCCTGTCTTCAGAATTTTTAAAAGTCTTTTTCTATTAGTTTAATAATTTCGCCAATTTTTCCTAAAATACTATCATTTAAGGAAAATGAAATAATGATTTTATATTTATTTGCTTTGTTTTTTACCACTGTTTCTACTGTTTCCATTGTATATTTTCATTGCAGAAGCAATCAGTGATAGTATTTATTAAATAACCTTGTCTAATAGAAGTCTAACACAAGCCATATATATCATTTAAAATTTATTTTTTTTTAATTAACTTTTTTTTTTTAGACAGAATTTGCTCTGTTGCCTAGGCTGGAATTCAGTGGCGCCATCTTAGTTTACTGCAACCTCTGCATCCTAAGCTCAAGCAATTCTCCTGCCTCAGCCTCCCAAGTAGCTAGGACTACAGGCACCTGCCACCACGCCCGGCTAATTTTTTGTATATTTAGTAGAGATGGGGTTTTACCATGTTGGCCAGGCTGGTGTGGAATTCCTGACTTCAAGTGATCTACCCACCTCAGCCTCCCGCAGTTCTGGGATTACAGGTGTGCGCCACCATTCCCAACTATCACTTAAAATTTCTTAGTAGTCATATTTAAAAAGATGAAAACAAGTGGAATTAATTTTACTGACATTTTATTTAACGCAGTGTACCTGTGGAGGCAAAAGTGATTCCATCTTGATTGCTAAAATCCATGTTTTTTTTCTCTTGAAAGCAAACCTTGTGTTTTTTTTCTTAATTTATTTTTTATTTTACTTTTTTTTTTTTAATGATAGGGTCTTGCTCTGTTACCCAGGCTAGAGTGCAGTGGTGCAGTCATGGCTCACTGCAGCCTCAACCTCCCAGACTCAAGTGATTCTCCTTTCTCCACCTTCTGAATAGCTGGGACTGCAGGCCTGTGCCACCATATGCAACTAATTTTGTTGATTTTTTGTAGAGATGAGGGCACACTATGTTGCCCAGGCTGGTCTCGAACTCTTGGACTCCAGTGATCATCCTGCCTCGGCCTCCCAAAGTGCTGGGATTATAGGCCTAAGCCACCACTCCTAGGAAAGCCATGTTGATTTCTCATTAGCCCGTCTCATGAATGCCTCCTGATTCCGATTTTATTTACTGTTTTAACGTAAGAACAAAGCAGCCTTGATGTTACCACACAAATTATAGGCAGTGACGCACATAGCATTCTCACCTGTTCTGGAGGGTGCCTTTAATTGCCTTTATAGAGCACGTACACCCTTTCCCTGTGGTATATAAGCTCTGGGTCTGGCTGAGAACAGTTCGGGATCCGCCTGTCTTGCAGCCATAAGACCATACATCTGTCTGTAAGTTCCCCAAGAAAACACCCTTTACCAACAAACTGGATTTCTTTGTCTTGTTCTTTGGTTTCTTGGCTCCTTCAGCATCTGGGGGCTGCTTTGCATTTGTGGCTCTATCACAGAATAATGCCCAAACTGTTGTCATTTCAACATGAAACACTTTAAAAAATTACTAATGTGATACCAGAAACAACATAGACATTGGCATTAATACAACAGTATCTTAAACAATGGAATGGTCAGAGTGGAATGTAGTCCTACCAGAACTATGGAGTTGGGTTTAACAGAAAATTATATTACACGACTTCGGTTTTTAAGTAAACTTAAATACAGTTGAAAATTTAACTCCTCAGTCACACCAGTCATATTTCATGTTCTCAGTAGCTACATGTAGCTCGTGGTTACTCATTATGCCACTCACAGGCAAAATAGTAAACCAGAGTGTTTACAGATGGAGAAAACTCCTACATAATGGGTTTTAAAGTGCTCCCCCCTTAACGCCAACCACAGTTTTGGTTTTTATCTTTTAAAGTTAGGAAAGGATGAGTGGAATTTATTTTTAAACAGAAGATGAATGTATCATCTAGCTGACAACCTTTAAAATTTCCACTTAGAAGCTTAAAAAAATTAGAACTATTTTTGAAATATGGAATGATTTCCTGCCTGTGGCATATAATTAAACTGATAAACAGAAGATTCGCTGTGTCCTGGCTGTGGTGAGCTCACTCTGTTTTCTTCACAAACCCTAGAACCTTTGTAGTGTGAAACCTGCTGGATGAATAGAAGTTTTTTATTTTTACTTTTTTACTATGTCTGTATTCCTGTGAAGTAATTTTTTTGACCTTGAAAGAAGCTCTTCAGTTGTGCTGTTCTCTATTTCGTAGTGTAATTTGTGTACCGGGATTTAATGTATTGTTTCTCGCTAACGCTTTACATACTAGATTTTCATTTTGCATTGTCACGTTGTTTGAACATTTGCAGGCAGAGCCGACTAACTGCTGTTGGCCTGTTTCTTTGTATGGCATGATTTCTTCTACCCACCTGCTCACAGCAGGTTGCCTTCAGGCCTGAGGAGTAGCTAAATACTTTTGAAAATATCTTGAGATCCTGCTAAGGTCTAACAATTTCTGCATTTGTGTAATGTGAAGCTATTCATGCTGTACCTTTGAAGACTTTTTTTTTTTTAATTTCTCATATTCTTGCTCAAATATTTTCAAGAGAAGATAAATTTATTATAAATAACATTGCAGAGCTGATTGTAGCACCACTGCATTCTATATTGAATAGGTCTTTGATAATCAACTAAGTGGAACTAATTTTCTATGTTAAAGCAGACAAATTTGGAATAGTGTCACATGAATCTCATGTCATTTACTGAAGAATACCAGATTAAATGGATTACTTGTGAAATGACTAGAGTATTAAATAGATTATATATATAACATGCTAACTTAAAATGCCCAGTGGGCCTGGGCATTTTAAGAATATAGAATATTACATAAGCACGTGAATATGATGGATGAGATGTTATTCTGTTTGCAGGTTGTAAAACTATCTGTAATATATATACAAATGCTTGTCCACACAGCAATTGAATCGATTTCAAATTGTAACCTTAAATTTCAGTTTTGAAGAAAATGTTGATTTTCATATCTATTTAAGAAAGAGAACAAGTTAAAAATGTTACTTCCTTTTCAGTGTTTTAGATTAAAATAGCTCCCACACCCTCCAAGAATAAAATTTAGTTTTAATCCTAGTAACTGTATATAGATAGTAAAATTAATATTGTAATTAGAAAAAGCAGCTTACATTTTTGCCTGTACTTTGCTGGTACACAAACAAATGAATTGGGAAGTAATCATCTTATGTTTTTAGGCCTAAAATGTTTTACATGTTTTAAAAATGTTTCCCCCACCCCTACCTCTTTGAAGTAATTATTTTGTACTTTACACATATAATTTCTCTAGGATCATTGCATGTGACATGAAACTTTCCATTTAGGATATATAGGATATATAAATATATAACTTAGAATGAGTAGAGGTTGGTATTTTTTTTCTAATGAAGTAGGAAATGAAAGAGTAATTATTAACCATCTCCTTTTTACATTCCTGACAATATCAATTAGAGCTACACATCTTAAAAACAAGCTCACCAGTAGAACAGAAATAGCTGTTTACTCTGCTTAAAAAAATTTAAAGGCAGTTTAACAGCTGGGTTGTATTTACAGCTATGGTGTTAATACAGCTATGATGTTAAATATTAATTTTGATGCAAGGCTACCTGCTTTTGTAATGTAGTCCTAGAAGCTTAGCAGTTTTCTTGGTTTTATAATTTGGAGTTGCTTTTAAAATTTAACCAAATGGGAAAATATTTCTGAACTTCCCCCTTCCACATCCCCACACTTACATGCTTTTCTCCTCTTCTGTTAACTAGAAAATTATATTTTTGTGGCTGCCTGAGGAAGAGAATTTTGAATGGTATAAACACTGATTGTAGTGAATGTGGAAAATAATACAAACAGCTGCACTGGAGACCGATAAGGCAAATCCCACAGTAATGGCCTTTAAAACATGTTATCAAGTTGGAAATCAGTGAGGGGAAAAAGAAAACTATTACTATTTCTTCCTCTTACTGTTCAGTGACATTATTTTTAAAGGCGAAATTGCCTCTGATTTTGTTACACTAGGAAGGTATTTTTGGAACATTTGATTTATTGTTTTGCAAATGTTTTTGCTTTATGTGAATAACTTTGCTAATTTTATATGAATTTGATTCTAACAAATGTTGAAATAATTTTGTTAACAAAATCTTCCGAAGCATTTTTTTAAAGAAATAAAAAGGAATGTATTTTGGAAACAGTGGAGCAGACTATCAAAATAAGAAAAGGAGGACATTTCTATCTGGCTTTGGAGTGCCATTTGAAATTGGAAAGGGAGGAAATATTTCAAGAAAATATTTTAATAAGTGTGGATATGTTTCATCAATAAAAGTCTTAATGTTTCTGAAGACTTTTGCTATTAGTTTATCAAGTGGTCTGTTCATATTTGTTTTGGCATACATTAGACTCATGATAGGCATTGAATACTTTTTTTTGTGTGGATTCTAAAACTGAATTCTCTTAATCCTAGGCTCTAGGAAAAGTGTATCTTCCTCTTAGGAAACATAGAAGTAAATTTCAGTTTTGAGTGAAATTTTATTTGTTTTTCTTTACATCCATCTTTTTCTTTTTCTTTTTCTTTTTTTTTTTTTTTTTTTTTTTTTAGGCAGGGTCTTGCTCTGTCACCCAGGCTAGCATGCAGTGGCACCATCTTTGCTCACTGGAAGCTCCACCTCTAGGCTCAAGCGATTCTCCTGCCTCAGCCTCCCAAGTAGCTGGGCCTACAGGTGCATGCCACCACACCAGCTAATTTTTGCATTTTTTGTAGAAATGGAGTTTCGCCATTTTGCCCAGGCTGGTCTCAAACTCCTGGGCTCAAGCCACCCACCTTCCTTGGCCTCCCAAAGTGCTGGGATTACAGGCCTGAGCCACTGTGCCCAGCCTGCATCAATCTTTATTGCTAAAATATGTCAGGTTTTGGCCCCCTCCTCCTTCCTTCCCTTCTGTCCTTCCTTCCTTCTTTACAGATTGTGGGAGTGTGGTGAAAAGAAAAAGGTGATAGTCATTATGTGTGTAATTATGACCTGCTTTAAACTGAATGCAATGTTACGGACAGCTTATTGGTACTTATACCTATGGTCACACATTCATTGATATAATTTGTTTTTAATGTGAAAATCTATGTTTCCATTTTACATATTGCAGAATTGCTTATATTTGCCTGGGAATGAATCTAACCTTTGTAGTGTCAGGGAAAGGACTGATAATACTGTTTTAGTGTTTCCTACGTAGAAGGGAACGCCCAGTATGGCCCAGGCAGTGTTCTAGACTGCAGATAGAATAAGGAACAAGACTTATATTCCAGCGGGGAAAGTAAATACTAAACATGTAAATACCTGAATAAGGTGATTTGAGTAGTAAGAAGTTGGATGAGGGCTATAAAATTGATAGAAAGTGACTGTAGAAGGCAGCTTTAGCAAGGATGGCTAGGAAGTCCTCTCTGAATAGCTAACACTGAGCCGAGACCTACAAGTTGGAGGGGCAGATGTGCAGAAGTCTGGGGGAAGGAAGTCCCAGGTAGCAGAAGGGGCAAAGCAGAGGCTCTGCAACTTTTATTGACAAGTAGTTTACTAAAACATAGCCACATTCACGCATTTTGTCTGCCATCTATAGCTGCTTTTCTAGTTTTTGTCATATGAAGCTGAATGCACAGACTTTGCTGCCATGCAGCAGTTCAGTGGCTTATTGTGA
>CAUYLG010069976.1:0-56332 GCA_963573385.1 Cacajao melanocephalus
ACCAATAGTGTAAAAGTGTTTCTATTTCTCCACATCCTCTCCAGCATCTGTTGTCTCCAGATTTTTTAATGATCGCCATTCTAACTGGCATGAGATGGTATCTCAACGTAGTTTTGATTTGCATTTCTCTAATGACCAGTGATGATGAGCATTGTTTCATGTATTTGTTGGCTGCATAGATGTGTTCTTTTGAAAAGTGTCTATTCATGTCCTTTGCCCACTTTTTGATGGGGTTGGTTTTTTTCTTGTAAATTTGTTTAAGTTCTTTGTAGATTCTGGATATTAGCCCTTTGTCAGATGAGTAGGTTGCAAACATTTTTTCCCATTCTGTTGGTTGCCAGTTCACTCTATTGATAGTTTCTTTTGCTGTGCAGAAGCTGTTAAGTTTAATTAGATCCCATTTGTCATTTTGGCTTTTGTTGCCATTGCTTTTAGTGTTTTAGTCATGAAGTCCTTGCCTATGCCTATGTCCTGAGTGGTAATGCCTAGGTTTTCTTCTAGGGTTTTTATGGTGTTAGGTCTTATGTTTAAATCTTTAATCCACCTGGAGTACATTTACTGAAATATCTATTTAAGTGTCTCAGTTGTCCAGGCCAGCCTATATGTACAAACACAACTCTAGCAAAAATTTAGTTTATGTATATGCAGGGTAGTATTTCATCTAAAAACCAACATTTCAATAAAATACATATTAAATATCAGATATATACATATGCATAAAATAACATATTTAAGAATCAAAACTAAGAAACTGTTATTTTTATTTTTGATTATCAATAATTCTATACCATTAGTGTTTTATAAACAAGACTAAAATGGATATTCAGGGTGGAGATGGAAAACTCCATGGTAAGCCGTTATTAAGCTTCATTTGAGAAAAGACATCATAAAATATACTCTTCCCATCTTCCATCTTTAGCGGCAGGGAATGATGGTGGTTTAAAAAACCAACATGTTCAGGCCTGGTCGCAAATTAAAATGTCTTCTCATATTTAAAAGAAGTAAATTACCTCTGGGATAAAAGCACTAAATAATTCCTGAATAGCATGTCCAGTCTTTGTGGTAACTTCTTAATATAAGTCACACATTTTAATGTGTTAGTTTAAATTTTCATGCTTTCTTTTATTCATTTCTGGCTTGTTTTATAAAGTATATAAAAAACATTTAGCTCCGATGCTTTACCTTAGTGTAAGTTATTGAAATGATCACTATTCTTTACTAATTTAAAATTTAAAAGTGGAGTAAGGGAGTGTGTGTGTATAATAAAGAAATTTTAACCATTAATGCACAAAAATTTAAGATATTTTTGAATCCAAAATACTTTGGATTCTACGAAATTCACTTTAATATCTGCACAGTGGAATTCAAATCAACAGTTATAACTTTATAACCACTATGAAGAACATGCTTGTTGTGTTATTTCTATCATAAATCTGTAGTTCTTGATAGTATCATTGATATTCGTATCCTCCATAATCAAACACAGTATCTTATGCACAACAGTCACTCAGCATTTTTGGTAAATTAAATGTAAATTATTTGATTCTAGGAGCAATATTTAGGCAAATGTAACAGAATCTACTTTTCTAATTTCAGCGACAATGATAACACACTCACATATACATGAAAATGTGAATATACATGCACATGGCAAAAACATTAAAAATCATCATTTTTCCTGGTGTATTAACAGTTTCCCATAGAACCTTCCTTCTGATTTGGTTTTCTGCATGGATTCATATATTTACTTTTTTTTTTTTTTCTTTTCCTAGTCCTGGACTCATCTGGAACTCCTGGGAGTCGTCACTGAAATTAGAACAGAATAGTAGATACCCATACTTCTTGTAATCTCTACAGCCTTTTTTTTTTTTTGAGAGGAGTCTTGCTCTGTCACCCAGGCTGGAGTGCAGTGGCACAATCTCGGCTCACTGCAGCCTCCGCCTCCTAGATTCAAGCAATTCCTGCCTCAGCCTCCAGAGTAGCTGGGATTACAGGCGCACACCACCACACCTGGCTAATTTTTTGTATTTTTAGTAGAGACAGGGTTTCACCATGTTGGCCAGGCTGGTCTCGAACTCCTGACCTCGTGATGTGCCCACCTCAGCCTCGCAGAGTGCTGGGATTACAGGGGTAAGCCACCACGCCCAGAAAGGCCAATCTTTATATACTGCCCTCTCCCACCATTTGCTTACTATTGCTTTTGAAAACCATGTAGAAGTGAATATCTTCTACATTAATCATAATATACCCAACCTATGTGTGATTCCCTCTGAAATAGAAATTTTCTCTGTAAAAATGCTAAAATCCAAAAATGCATAAATAGAATATTAATAGCCATCGGCAGCCACTTCAATGACTTGAGAAAACTGTGAGCTTACTGTGTGTACTAAAGGAAAACTAAAAATTATTCATGAAGCAATATAAATACAATTTCTATCGCAAATGAAGTATTCAATGATTAAGAAGAAAAAAAAGTCAGCCAAGGAATACTGCTAAGGAAATCCAGAATTTAAGACTTGATTAGGTTCTATAGTTTCATCCTAGACATTAAAAAACAGACATTATCACATCTGTGACTTTAATTTTGCTCCCATACTTCTTACAACAAAAACGTGAGCTGTATGGGAGATACAATGAAAAATGAGAGACACTGCTGATCGCAAAATACAATTGTTAAAATTTTCAGGAGTGTTTTTAATTATAGATATCAATCATAATGAGAGCAAATGAAAAAAATAAGAATGAGCAAGAAATTAATCTTTCTAACATGACTTGGTCCTTGAAGCAGTGTAGATTATCTGAGGACATTTAGAACTTTCTTCCTGCCTTCAGATTCTATTGAGGAAAACCTAAGGACTAGAAAATCTAGTTATACTCTATGTTTCCATTCAATCGTTGCATAACATTGAACATCACCTCTTTAGTTTTCATCTTTGCTAAAAAAAAAGTTAGACCAGATGATCCTCTTCAAATATACTTTTCTTATTAGACAGCTTTCACTACATAAATTCAAAGATGTGGAAATTACAGTAACAATCCATGTGATTCGATTAGTGTAATCTGCCTGTCTAGGTGGCCTGTGTAAACATAAATCCTTTGTCATAAATAGAGTTTTTATATGTTTCCCATATAATTCTTAAAATTATTCTTTTAACTAACTCTAAATAGAAAGTATCAGATGCAGCGCAGTTTAGTCATTCAGGAGGGTACGTTTCTGCCCTGCCTGCAATGTTTAGAAATATTTTCCTTTTGAAAAGGCCTGGAATTGTTTATACTTTCTGTGCTATCTATAAGCCTATCTTTATACACTGCCCCCTCCTTTACTAACTGTTGCTTTTGAAAACCGTGTAAAAGTGAGTATCTTCTGCATTGATCATAATATACCCAACTCATGCATGATTCCCTCTGAAATGGGAGTTTTATCTGTAAATAATGTCCAAGGGATAACAAGCTATTTTCTTTATGTGAGTTTATTGTTAACTTTATGTTTAATATAGTGACAGAAAATTCATGTTTACCAGAATAAAAATAAGTAATTTAAAGAATATAGAACAATATATAATTTCCAGCTATAAAATGGAGTCACTCATTCAATTAATTTTTCCTTTGGCCTTTGATTTAGAAATGGTAGTAGATTCCTGAAGTAATTTGAACGCATCTGGAATAATGAAATGATATGTCCACAAAAGCTTGGTATTCCCCAGTGCAAAAGAAAGTCAAACTGGAGATAAGAAGTTATTGGAGCAACCGTGTCAGCACATGTGACAGGAATATATTATTTTCAATGGAATAGAGATGAGACAATGAATGGATCTGAGCAAAATAGTTTAAAACAGCACCATTTAATGTCCAAGAGGAAAATCATGCAAGCCACATACAAAACTTTAAAGTTTGTACTACTCAAAAACACAAACAGATGAAAGTAATGATAATGGTATAGTTTATTTAAGCCAGTATATACAAAATATTATCATTGTAATACAAAATTAATAAGTTATCACAGAGAAATTTTACATGTTTGTACTAAGTCCTTGAAATCCAGAAGTGTATTTTACACTTACAGCATATTTCAATTTGGACTAGACACCTGTAATGTACTTGGTAGCCACACGTGACTAGCAGTAATTGAAATGGGCAGCACGGTCTCACTAACAAAGTCAGGACACACACACACCAGTCACACTCCTCCCTCACTAAACTATTACACATTCTTCCCATGTCTCCCACTGAACATATTATTCCAGAGATTTCTATATGTATCAAATAAATATTTAATTTTGGAAAGATAATTAAGATGGTTATTATCAGTAGCATTAGCAATATTTCTTTATGAGGTGCATGGGGCACATTGTTTCCAAACACTAGATGGACATAGATGTAAAAAAGATTTCTACCTTCATTCACTGAGCCTGCCTTACTTTAGACACATAACTATGGCTTTATTGCTTAATGGATATTATTTCACTCTACAGCAGATGGTAATTTTTCAGCTATCAATGCAAGTATACCAAAAAGTATTTTTGTTTGTCTATAATTTATATCTCTATTTCCATAGTCTCATTATTTCCAAGCCACAGGTGTGTATTGAGCACTTGTTACGTGCTAAATTTTGCTATAAGCAATAGGAACGGTAAAAGTCCCTACTCTGTTGGAGCACATTCTAATGGAAGGGACACAGACAATGTAACATGTAATATATAGCGTGCCAAAATTCAGAAATTGCTTTCTCTCTAGGACTACATCTAAAAGCTTATGTAGATCAGACACTTTCTGACAGTGCCTAGGTTAGTGCCTGAAACACAGTAAGTGCTCAATTTTTTAAAAAAATAAATATTTAACAGTAAGGGGCCATTCACCCTCTGTTGTTGCCTGTCTGCATGACATCCACTGAAATATAAACATCATCCCATCTGGATTGTAGCTATTGTCACACTTCACTCCCAAAATTGGTATCCACTGAGATATAAGAATCTCAGTCGGCTCTCTGACCATAAGCTCCAATCCACCATCTGTCAATGAGACATCATCACATGCATTCACTTCAGGTCAACTGCTTCCCACTTCAGTCTACCTTTCCAGAAGCATATGCCTATTTGCAGGTGTATGCCCATGACTATTGGTAGCACAAGATTTGCGGAGGCTACCGGGTTACTTTTGAACAACTCTATCACTTGCTCCCTTGCCACAGTGCCACCAGGTTCCTAAATGTAAACCGGACCATAGATTCATTATAATTTTGGATCTAGAGATACAGTTAATGTCATCTCTTTCACTCTTCTCAAGAGTTTACTAAGAAGGGTGGGAGTAGCAGAGCACAGATTTTCTTTTAGAATGCTCAACAATATCTAACTTTCTTGCTTCCCCATTTTACCCAGGGAGGATTTTTATCTCATCTTCTAGGGGGTGAAAACAATTACTGATGGAAGAATTAATGATCAAATGAAATATTTAAATCTAATTTCTTAAATTATACGTGGACTTCCTATACAATCAATCTCATTCAGTTTAGGGGAACCCTGTGCTTTAGAAAATGGTACTGTTTTACTTTCTGTTTCAATGCTTATTTGTAATGACTGATTTTTTTAATACACTGAAGATAAATAGGGAGAAAACTAGCCAAACAGAAAACCATGTTAGCTCATACTAATTTTTCATGAGGTGGCTATGCTTTCTGTTCCAAGTAACACTGGGTGAAAGAAAACACTACTCAGTTGAACATAGTGACTGCAGAAGAATACACAAAATATTCATATATCTCATTTTTATTTTTACTCTTCCTCCATTTGTTTTAACTGCACATATGTCATCCTACAGGTATATATTATAACTTTTGAGTTTGCTTGCTTTTTCTATTAAAAATATTTTAATAAGACAATCTAAATATGATAAACATCTAAAAGCCTTAGATATTGAGGAGAAGTTAAAAAAACTTTTTGAAAGAAATGGGAGAGCACATGGCAGCTCCAAAGGAACACGCTGAGGGAATTCATGGTGCACAGCATCAAAGGCAAGGCTGTGAGAATAATTGAAACAACAGGGATGCCACACAGCTATCATCTGTTTAAGGGAGACTGAAAGGTTCTGTAGCAGGATAGAGGGCACCAGCCATCATGCAGTCACAGAAAGGCACCACTAGGCATCCAGTCTTATTTGCAGACAGAAGCAACACTCATCTGTGCCAACTCCAGTGACACAATTTTTAGCTTAATGATGCTGTTGTTCTTCCATTTCTTCACAATACCCAAATGCCACATTTCATTATGTTTATTCATTCCAAGCAACCTTAATATCTATTCTCAAAATAAATTTCAATGCTTACCTATTTACTGCAGTAGTATATTTACTTGGAATCTAAGCTGTTTAAAACTGTGATAGGATATTATGTTTTTATTGAGTCTATTTATATAACAAGGATTTCTGTTTCTCTCCAATTCCATTTTTATTTCCTAAAATTTCATATTATAGTGATTTTTAAAGAACATACACAGTACATTATGGGAAAAATGACTCTCTATTTAATATTCTAGTACATTTAATTATTTCATTTTTTCATAGCTATTCTTTTTTAGATCTGTCCTGCTGGATTATTATGTCATCTTAATAATGTCTAAGATCATACTACATACTACACAATCAAGCAGTGTTGCTTAAATAATAATTAACCCACAAAACATAATTTGTTTCAGTAGGATACATGGATTATCCTAGGCTCAAGATGTCAAGTTTGAAACACCTAGAATCTATTCTAATACTAATACTAATGGTTGACCTTTTATTATTATATCCACTCTAAAATAAGCCTCTAACTTTTTGATGATAAAGAGCTACATTAGGTTTTCCTAAAGTGTGGAGGTTGTTGAGAGGATAAAGACAGTACTGATTACTCAATACCTGGGGCATGGGAGGGGATGTAAAATTGGAAGGAAGAATGTGAAGAAAAAAAGCAACCATGGGTAAACAGAATAAGAAGAGGTTATTCACAAAAGGAAGAGAAGAGATATCACCAATTTCTAGCCAGAATTCTTATCTGCTTGAAATGTCAGTAAACTGTGAGAAACACACAGGAAATTATGGTGGCCCAGATCCTTCAAGTGTCATGTTTAACTAGCATTTGAATTTATATGAGGGTTTACAATGTCTACTGAACTCATCAACTCCATTAATTCTTACTAAGTTAGACAATTCTTATATCACCCCCAATTCAGGATACTTAGTGGAATTCACACCAGTTCATATGTGTCAGTTCGGACTAATTCAGATCTATGGACTCTAATCATGTACTGCTCTCTCATACCCCACACTCTGCTGCCAAATAGGTTATCAGCTGACCTACTGAGAGCCCCCATCTGCTATAATTGTCATAGATAGATTCCATAAAAGCTAACAACATCTAGAGTATAAGAACCTTAACGGTGACTTTATTGGCAGAGATTTTTCCCCCCAAAGTTTCTAAAATAATATAGATTACTTTTTCCTTGTTTCTGCAAAAAAAAAAAAAAAACAAAACAAAACTTCTTTGCTACTTATTTTCAAACAAGTCAAAGATCTTTTCACTTGATAACACTCTGAATTTTTTAAATCTCAAATTATAATGTAAGAACTCCATCAGCCAAAAAAAGGATATATTCTTAAAGCTTTAGCTGTCCTTTCCACCTAAAGACATATATAGAAATGTAAAAGAATATACAGTCAATTCAGCTTTTCAGTTTTCATGTGGATATTTGGTATTGGCAGGGTCTACACATAACAAAACAGTTGATTCAGCCAACTCAGTAGCAAAAACAAGAAGTCACAATTGGTCATGAGTTATACACACCAAATCATAACTAATGAGAATTTTGCTAATCAACCAGTTTTCAAGGAGTCTTGAAAATACAGCCTAATCAGCACACAGAAAAGTTCTTATATCATAGATGCACTTGCCTATTTCAAAGAACTCTATAGCAATTGTAGAAAAGAGAAGTCTATTTTTGTATGCTATCATGTATTGGAAAAAAATCCAGAATGATTAAGTCTTCTGGCATGTATTTTAGCTATTACAGCTGTTTGCAATATATATGTGCTACATCTATATTTGAAATCTCTGCTGTTTCCATTCACCATCTGCCCAAAGATGGGTGAAAATGTCTATGGTTTTTGTTCATTGCTTATGAAACTGCACATAGCAATTTGCCAAACATGTATTATTTTTCCAAGTCTTTTTCAAGCATCTAATCAATATCCTAGGAATGTTAAAGTAAAAACTTTAAAGTCCCTTAAGGCCACAAATATAAATTGTCTTTTAAATTAAAAGATACATAGGACATCTCTCATAGCAATTTTGACTACCAAATTATTATTAAATAATATTCTGATTATTCAAAAATCCCAAACCTCTGAAATATAATGAGAAAGGAATCTAGAAACATTAAGACAGTGCCACAAGTCTCAGGGTTACAGAGTCCCTTCTACACTGGTATCCAAGAGTGAAATTCTTACCTACCCCCACTCAGTGACTTTTACTATAAGATAAAAGTCTCACACTATTGGTCCTCTGAGATCTAGAATTGTATACATTTGTGGGATTAAAATCTGTGAGAAAGGTAATGAGATTCTTCTAGAAGAAGACATAACAATACAAGTAAATATGGACAACCCATGGTATGTCAGCAACTGGGGAGACAAAAAGCTGAGCATTATAGTATTATAATTATTATATTATTTAACTTATCACAACAGTATTATATTGTACTATAGCCCATCATAATAGTGAAGGCTCATAACAGTGTTCTTGACCCATTTCTAAAAGTTGTTGACTTCCGTGGTAGCTATTTAAAAATTTAAGAAGCAAATTGTTTTAATTTAAAACTATTTTCATCAAAATTGTTTAAAGTTCTTAAACTTGGGGAATTTAAAGGTTAAGCTCCAGTTACCAGTAAAATTTACTCACTGCTGTGAAAATATAGCACTAAGGAAATATTGTGACTTGAAAAGTCACTTATATAATAATTATATAAAATAAAACATATCATTAATGTTCATAATTTTAAACATAGATTGAATTAGAGTTTAAAATTTCAATCTCAAGGATTCTTCCTAGAATAAAACCCATGATCTGAAACCCCTCACCCATGATCTGAAACAAAGTTCCTCTCCACAGAAGATGATTCTTATGTACTTTACACACAAATTGTATCTTTATGAAACAAATGAATACAATTGAAATAAAAAATCAGAGTTCTGGCCAGTTTCTTCTGTTTCTGTTGATCTGTTTCTGAATAAATGTGGCAGTGACATCAAGGCTCTACAACACCTCGATTTGATTCTATATCTTCAGAATTACTTTTCTTTCACATCAGATGAATCACTCATGAGAATTACTGATGGATTAGTCAGTGCTCCATTCTTCTCTCTATTCATTCTGTAATGATTATTCCTTTATTAAAATCATCTCATACGCAGATTATTTATACCCGAAACACTGTCTTGTCTAGGTATACATTTGAAAAGAAATGTCAACACTTGTAAACAAAGACTCAATCTGCTTCAATTTAATTTTGTAAGCACACAACCTCCTTCTTACCTGAGTAAGCATTATTATCAGGTAGTCATAACTTCCACCTAGTTTACAGAGATATAATTACACTGTCCAGTAGAAGACAATCAACAATACAGGCATATTGTTCTTCCTTGCCAATTTTATAATGGTAGAAGGACTTACCTGGCAATCATTTTACTGAATGACTATATCTATCTGATAAAATGTAATCTTAACACCTGTCTTTCTTTTCCAAATTTATGGACTTGCTGTTTTAAATGTCAAGAAATGTTTGCCCTTTTAAAATATGCATTTATTTATAACTATATTTTCTTTATGAACCTTGGCTCTGGAATCATTCAAGATTTTATCAATAAATAAGAGAGTTAAAATACTACATTAAATACAAAAAAAATTGCATCAAGTAAAGACAAAAAGTTGGTTTCCTCATATATATTCTAGATGTGATTTGCTAGATAACAGACTTAAAAGATTTTGAGTCTCTCCTTTATAACAATTCAATGTTTCTTATAGGCCTCTAAGTCACTTAGCATATGATGTGGGAATGCTTAGCATAGTGCACTAAAAATCCTACATAAATCTTTGCTGAACCAAATTGAAACAAACTTAGAATTACACGTAAACAGATAAATGACAATGCAGAATAATTACTGGTCGATAGAGGTAAAATAGATTGTTATGGGAACAATCTGCATTTCCTATAGAAGGCATAGTAACTAATGCCAAATGGGGATTTAGAAAGGTTTCAGCAAAGAAGTTGCATTTGAATGCATTCATAAAACATGTATTTAAAACCTAATAAGAATTTTTTTTAAACTTTGTAAAATATGACTTAGCTAACTTTGTGTGGTTATTTATTTTTTGTCTTCAAGTTTCTAATTATCATTATTAACTGCTTTGGAGTTGGTAGCATTATTTGATACTATTAGAATCATAATTATCATTTTAGCCAAGATTACGTAATACAAGTGTCTGGGGGCCTGGATGAGAGCAAGAAATGCCTCTATGTATATGATAGTTGTTATAAAGCTTATGTACTTTATACTTCTACAGAGCCTGTTCACTTTTTACACTCAATGCCAGTATAGATTAGAAGCAAATCTCATCCCATCACTTGCTGCTCAGAACACATCAAGACACGGCCATTGCTTAGATAAAAATTCAAACTCCTGGACAGAGCTTAAAGGGCCAGTGATCAAATGGCAGCTGCCTCCTGCATCCTCTTTGCTTATCTTTCCCAGCTTACTAAACTCTAGAAATAATGACTTTCTCTCTCTCTCTCTCTCGTGTGTGTGTGCGGGGGGAGGTGGGTGTGGGTGTATGTGTGTGTATGTCCTAGAATATAGTTAAAGAGCCCTGGCCCTAGACTGTCTGCTTGGAAACTTGATTCCACTATTTTCCAGATGTGGAAGCTCTAAACATTTATATAAACATTCTGGATCTCAGCTGCCCCACCTGTAAAATGGGATCTCATATGATTATTGTGAGAACTAAATGAGGTAATACATGTAAAGTGCATAAAACATTATTTGTCCACAGAAGTAAGCACTTTTATGGAGGTTAAGTATCATGATTGTTTTGTTATTTTAGAAGGTAATCAAACATGTTTATTGAATGAATGAGTCTAATTGCTAGTTAGATAGACTAGCATAGTGAAAATGGCATGGGGTTCTGGATGCTGACAAACCTTAATTTGAAGACTAGTTTGCATTGCTCTCCCTCTTTCCATCCCCTCTGTCACACATGTGTACACGCACAGAAAACCTAAAGCATAGGCATTTAAAGCAATTTAGAATAAGAGTTACGTTTCCCTCTTTAACTCTTAAGAAACAAACACGGCAAAGACAAGACAGAAGAAGTCCTTATGAACAAAAGTTGTATTATGTTTAGTATCCTCTGTGTTGGAAGGGATGGAGATGTGTAAAACATTTCCAAATTTCCCGTTAAAAATATTTTCAATAAATATATTTCAGAATTTTAATCATCAAATAAGACCATCTTTTTTTAATTTGTATAAATTTAGGGTGTACAAATGGATTTCTGTTAAATGGATACATTGTGTAGTGGTGAAGTCTGGGCTATTCCTGCTTTCCATTACCTGAATAATGTACATTGTACACATACAAAATTTCTCATTCCTCACCCCCTTCCACCCTCCCACCCCTCTGAGTCATTTTCCGTTGTTTCACACTCTGCTTCCATGTACACACATTATTTAGCTCTTACTCATAAGTAAGAACACGTGGTATTTGTCTTTATGTGTCTGAGTTGTTTCACGTAAGATAGTGGCCTCCGGTTATATCTATGTGGCTGCAAAATACATGATTTCATTCTTTTTTATGGCTGAGTAGCATTCCATTTTATATATATATAATTTTTTTTATCCAGTCATCTGCTGATGGACAGTCTGGTTGATTCTATGTCTTTGTTATTGTGAATAATGTTGCGATAAACATATGAGTGAGGTATCTTTTTGATATAAGGATTTATTTTCCTTTGGGTAGATACACAGTAGTGGGATTGCTGGATTGAAAGATTGTTCTATTTTTCTATTTTTAGTTCTTTGAGAAGTCTCCATACCATTTTCCATAAAGATTGTGCTAATTTACATTCCCACTGACAGCATGTAAGGGTTCCCTTTTCTCTACATCCTCTCCAACATCTGTTATTTTTTGTCTTTTTAGTTACAGCCATTCTGACTGGTATAAGATGATATTTCATTGTGATTTAATTTGTATTATCTGAGTAGCAGACCATTTTACTTAAATACAGCAGTTCTGCCATCTCTACTGTGCAGCCTTCCCTGAATTGTCAAGCTTTCCCCACGTTCTGCTGCACAGCCACACGGCACCTACCATATCTTATACATGCACAACCCTCCTCTCTTCACATCTACACTCTACCCCCTCCAATTTGGCTTCTAGACAAATATCTCCAAATTCCTGAATCTGAAGGATTTACACATCACATTCTTATCTTAAACAATTTCCCAGAAGGTCTTCTGGATTTTGAAACTCTCCAACGTCTTGGCTTCTCTTTTCTCACCACACGCTAAGGTATCTCCAAACTTCCCTGACCTCTCTTTCTTTTACGCATTTCTCTTTTCCTAACAATATCCAAATACTGCCTTCCACAAAATTTGGCTCTCTTCTCTCCTCTCTCTGTATTCTCTCCTGAAGTGATCTCCTAAGTTCCCATACCATAAGAGCAAATATCCCATGCATACGCTGATGGCTTCCAAACGTATATCTTTAGACCAAAACAACAACTCTGTTGACAATATCCGAGATATTTCACATATCCTATACCCAAAACTGAACACTTGATTAAACCCCCGAGAAATACATCCCTGCTCGCTCTAGGTTTTCCCTTCTACACAAATGATACTAGCACCCGTTTAGTTGCTCAGTCCTAAAAACTAGAAATCATTCTTGGTTCTTCTGCATTCTCTATGTTTTACTCCTTTATCCAATCAGTAACAACACATACTCATTCTACCTCTAAACTTTCCTCTACGCAAATCATTTTCTCTATATTCATTTCCACAATTACTCTGTTTTAAGTTAAAATCATCATAATTCACTGGAATTACTGCAGTAGCCTTCTAACTGATCTCTCTGCCCCTAACTTTGAACCCCTCCTATCCATTCTCCACACTAAAGTCAGTATGATCTTTAGAAATAGAAATTAAATTTTATGCCTATCATGCATTAAACCTTTCAAAAGCTTCTTATAACATTTAGAGAATAAAATTTGAAAGTCCTACCTTGCCCTAAAGGGCCCAGTATGATCACATACTCTGAAAACTAAACATTAATCAATTTTCCCCTTGCTGACTGCACTGGTCTCCTCCAGGTTTCTCAAACACGCCAATCTCTTTCTTGCTGCAGTGTTTTCATATTTGATGTTAACTCTATTTGGAAAAATATTCTTCACATTATTGACAGATCTGACTTCTCATCCTTCAGGCCTTAGTATAATTGTACAAATTATTGCATTTTGTGGTAAAATGTACTTTACAAAGAGGGCTACAGCACTATATCCTAATAACATGGTCTTCTTACAATAAGACTTTGAGATTCCTCCCATCAAGAGGTAAAGCGTCTATGTTCTTTCCCCTTAAATCTAGATGGACTAATTACTACAAAGTAAATGATGATACTATGCAATTTCTGAGGCTGGATCATAAAAAGCAATACAGGTTCTGCCTAGATATCTTGGATCGCTCACTCTTGAATCCCAGGCACCATGCTGTAAGGAACTGCAAGTAGCCTGAAGAAGCACACCTGGAGGCCGGGCATGGTACCTCATGCCTATCATCCCAGCACTTTGGGAGTCTGAGGGGGACAGAACACTGGAGGTCAAGAGTTTGAGACCAGCCTGGCCAACATGGTGAAACCCCATCTGTACTAAAAAAAAAATACAAAAATTAGCCACACCTGGTTAAGCGCACCTTTAATCCCAGCTACTCGGGAGGCTGAGGCAGAAGAATAGCTTGAACACAGGAGGTGAAGGTTGCAGTGAGCTGAGATTGCACCACCGCACTCCAGCCTGGGTGAGCAAAAAAAAAAAAAAGAAGAAGTTCACCTGGAGAGCCACCAATGTCCAAGCCATAACAATGGCCAAGCTCCCAAGCTCCCAGGTAACTACCAAACTAACCTGGCCCATCATGTCAGTGAGCCAACATGTAAGAGGATTCTCCAGCCCATAGAGTCATTCTAGGTGATGCCACATGGGGTAGAGAGGATCTGCATTTGCAAAGCCCTGCCAAAATTGCAGACTTGTGAAGAAAAGAAATAATTATGGTTATTTTAAGCTACCAAGTCATGGGATGGCTTGTATGTGGCAACAAGTAACTGAAACACCTTCTTAATGAAGCTTTCCCTTAACTATGCTGTGAAAAACTATCCTTTTGCATTAATCTCTACCACTGAAATTTGTTCACTTCTTTCATAGTATTTGTCACAATTTGTAAGTATTAATTCTTCCCTTTTGACTTAGCTATTCCATAAATGTCATAAGTACAAGGGGTATATCTATTTTCACCATACAAGCATATGCACCAGCACCTAATAACTTGCACTTGCTCTGAAACAAATGATAAATGAATAAACACACATATTGCAATGATATGTCTAAATTTCAGCCTGAGACAGTAACCCCTAGTATCTCACGATATCTTAAAGTCAAGGACCAGATTGTTTAAATTTTTGAATTTACTGTATCTTGTAAAGTGAATACTACAAGTCCTTAAAAAGCATTTTCATAAATTAATACATATGAACATATAAATAAATAAAAGTTTATGGCAATGCCATAAAACTTGAAGGTAATTAATATTTTAATGGCTCAGCTACACTGGCAGTTGGTAGGAGGATTATGTCTAGAGAACTGAATAATTAAAACAATCATCCAGTTAGATGTTGACAAATTTTTTCTGTAAAGAACCATAAAGTAAATATTTTAGGCTTTGTGGGCCATATGGTCTGTCACTAGTACTCAGCTGATGCTGTACCACAGTTGTAACCATAGACAATACCTACGTGAATCAGCAAGGTTATTTTCCAATACAACTTTATTTGCAAGAGCAGGTGGCTGTCAGATTTGACCTGCAGGCCTAGTTGGCCAACTTCTGGTCCAGATAATTTAATTGAATAAATATTTTTATTCCATGTAAGAAAAACAACAGGATTGTATTTCTGATTATGCTCCTTAAATACTTATACGTTTTCTTTTAGTAAAATATGCTTGTGATACCTTCATTATCAAAAGCAAATTTGCAAAGAAACATTTTCACACATCCTCATTTTGCACTAAACCAAAGGCTATTTGCTTTCTAATCTATTTATAGAATCCAACACATGCTTTGGTTTAGGACAGGACAACCCCCTTGTGATGGTTGTTAAAATGTCTGCTCCCCATAAGACCATTTTGAGTTGATCTGGAGTTCTCTTGCTAATGTCTTCTCCACACTGATGTAATCATGACATTACACATTTTTCTTTTTATTTCCATTTTTTCTCCTTGGAATATCTACATTACTTCTAAATATTCATAAAACATTCACAATTTTCCTTGGAGGCCATTAAAATACTGATGAAATTAGCAGCAATATCTCAAATTAAGCTTTCCCAAAGAGCCTTTGATCTAAATTTAATAAGACAACATATTATTTTACTATCTAAAAATAAAATCCAATCATGGTTGCTAATATATAATAATGCATTACATTTATTTGTCTTGGGTGAGTTAACATAAAGAAAATAAAATGACATATTTGTTTTCCTCTAGTAATTCTAAATAACTTTTTAATAAATTAAAAACACGCTTAGAAGTAAATATTCTTACAATGATAATTCTTACTGAAAAATGCTCTTTTTCCTTCTGTTTTGAACACTTCATATTTTAGCTTACATAAAATCAATGTATGTTTAAAAACTTTTTACTACTTTGTCCTTATTTTATTAAAAGTTAGAGACAGTTATTTTGGATTCTGAAGGGACCTGTCTGTATTTATGTGATACTTATAAAGGAAAGCATGTGGTTTTGACTCAGCAGACCAGTGATCCTATATTGCTATGGGTGATCATACAAATGTTATGTGCTCGAGACCCCTCAACATACATACATACATCTGAATATAAAACATAAATTGATAAGTAAAGGTGAAAATCAATTATTCAAGTTATTTGACATTTCACAGCAAAAAGCTGCAACCTTATTATTTGAGTACTTTATTGTTTGGTACAAGAATAGTGTTTGATACACACTGTGCAATGGAAATTGTGACCTGTGGCAATATAAAAAAAAATTATTTTACTTCTGCACATTCAAAAACTGCAGTTTAGGGGAGGATCCAAGATGGCTGAATAGGAGCAGCTCTGCAGTGCAGTTCCTAGCAACAGCAACACAGAGGGTGAGTGATCACCACATTTCCAAACAAGTTATTACTGCTCACAGACCAGGAGATTCCCGGGCTGAAAAGCAACAAAAGTTTCTGGCACAGCTGTTTCGGCTGACACAGTGGGTCTCCACACAAAAACTAACATAAATCTGGGCTGCCGTTTCAACAGGCGCCTGGAATGCCTGGGAGACAGAGCCACCCATTCAACTGAAAAAACGAGAGCTGAAACAGGGAGCCAGGTGATGTGGCTTAGCAGTTCCTACCCCCACAAAGACCAGAAATCTGAAATGCTCTAGATTGAGAGTTTCACAGCAAGAATAGCTGGACCCAGGACGGTCCAGCTCTGTGGGGGAGAAGGGTGTCTGCCATTACTGAGGCAGTCCACCACTACTGAGGTGGTCTGCCATTACTGAGGCAGTCTGCCATAACTGAGGCAGTCTGCCATTACCAAGGCAATCCACCATTACTGATGTAGTCCGCCATCACTGAGGCAAACCGCCATTACCAAGGCAGTTCTAACTACACCACTGTAAACAAAACCACAAGGAAGATCACACCACAGCTGGGCAGAGCCCATAGCAGCACAGCAACACCTCTGCTGGCAGACTGTGCCTAGGCTACCTCCTTGCAGGGCAGGGCATCTCTGAAAAAAGGCAGCAGCACATCAGGAACTTTAAAGTCCCACCTTCCCAGGACAGAGCACCTGGAAAAGAGGCAGTTATGAGTTCTGCTGCAGCAGACCTAAATGTACCTGCCCAGTGCTCTGGATGGAACAATGGAGTTCACAGCTCAGCACTTGAGCTCCTATTAGGGACAGACTGTCTCCTCAAGCAGCTCCCTGACTCTCATATATTCAAAGAGACATCTCATAAAGGAGAGCTCAGGCTGACACCTGGCAGGTATAATTCTGGTACAAAGATAACAAAAGAGGAAACTAGCAGCAACCCTTACTGTACTGCAGCTGCCACAGGTGATCCCCAGACAAGCAGAGTCTGGAGTGGACCTGCAGAAGTCCTACAGCAGAAGGGCCTGACTCTTAGAAGGAAAACTAAAAAACAGAAAGAAATAACTTCATCAAGAAAAAGGATGTCCACTAAGACACACCATCTGAAGGTCACCAACTACAAACACCACAGATAGATAAATCTACAAAGATGGGAAGAAACCAGTGCAAAAAGGATGAAAACACCCAAAACTAGAACACCTCTCCTCTTCCAAGGGATCATAACTCCTCACCAGCAAGGGAACAAAGCTGGATGGAGAATGAGTCTGATGAATTGACAGAAAGAGGCTTCAGAAGGTGGGTAACAACAAACTTCTCAGAGCTAAAACAACATGTTCTAACCCAATTCAAAGAAACTAAGAACCTTGAAAAAAAGGTTTGATGAAATGTTAATGAGAATAAACAGCTTAGAGGAAATATAAATGAATTAATGGAGCTGAAAACACAACACAATAACTTCACGAAGCATACATAAGTTTCAATAGCCAAATCAACCAAGCAGAAGAAAGGATATCAGAGATTGAAGATCAACTCAATGAAATAAAATGAGAAGGCAAGAATAGAGAGAAAAGAGTGAAAAGAAATGAACAAAGCCTACAAGAAATATGGGACTAGGTGAAAAGACCTAATCTACGTTTGATAGGTGTACCTGGATGTGATGGAGAGAATGAATCCAAGCTGGAAAACACTCTTCAGGATATTATCCAGGAAAAATTCCTCAACTTAGCAAGGCAGTCCAACATTCAAGTCCAGGAAATACAGAGAACACCACAAAAATATTTCTCAAGAAGAGCAACCCCAAGGCACATAATTGTCAGATTCACCAGGGTTGAAATGAAGGAAAAAATGCTAAGGGCAGCCAGAAAGAAACGTCGGGTTACCTACAAAGGGAAGCCCATCAGACTCACAGCAGATCTCTCAACAGAAACCCTACAAGCCAGAAGAGAGTGGGGGCCAATATTCAACATCCTTAAAGAAAAGAACTTTCAACTTAGAATTTCATATCCAGCCAAACTAAGCTTCATAAGCGAAGGAGAAAAATCTTTTACAAACAAGCAATTGCTCAGAGATTTCATCACCACCAGGCCCGCCCTAAAAGAGCTACTCAAAGAAGCACTATACACAGAAAGGAATAACCAGTACCGGCCACTCCAAAAACATACCAAATGGTAAAGACCATCAACACAATGAAGAAAATGCATCAACTAATGGGCAAAACAACCAGCTAGCATCAAAATGACTGGCTCAAATTCACACATAATAATATACTTAAATGTAAATGCACTAAATGGCCCAATCAAAAGACATAGACTGGCAAATTGCACAAAAATTCAAAACCCGTCGGTATGCTGTATTCAGGAAACCCATCTCACATGCAAGGACACACATAGGCTCAAAATAAAGGGATGGAGAAAGATTTACCAAGCAAATGGAGAGAAAAAAACAGCAGGAGTTGCAATCTGAGTCTCTGATAAAATAGACTTTAAACCAACAAAGATTAAAAGAGACAAAGAAGGGCATTACATAATGCTAAAAGGATCAATGCAACAAGAAGATCTAACTATCCTAAATATATATGCGCCCAATACAGGAGCACCCAGATACACAAAGCAAGTTATTAATGACCTACAAAGAGACTTAGACTCCCACACAATAATAGTGGGAGACTTTAACACTCCACTGTCAATATTAGACAGATCAATGAGACAGAAAATCAACAAGGATATCCAGGACTTGAACTCAGATCTGGACCAAGCAAACCTAATATACATCTACAGAAATCTCCACCCCAAATCCACAGAATATACATTCTTCTCAGCACCATATCACACCTACTCTAAAATTGGCCACATAATTGGAAATCAGTCACTCCTCAGCAAGTGCAAAAGAATGGAAATTATAACAAGCAGTCTCTCACACCACACAGCAATCAAATTAGAACTCAGGATTAAGAAACTCACTCAGAACCGCACAACTTCATGGAAACTGAACAACTGGCCCTTGAATATTGACTGGAAAAACAATGAAATGAAGGCAGAAATAAAGATGTTCTTCAAAACCAACAAGAATGAAGACACAATGTACCAGAATCTCTGGGACACATTTAAAGCAGTGTCTACAGGAAAATTTATAGCAGTAAATGCCCACATGAAAAGTAAGGAAAGTTCTAAAATCGACACCCTATCATCAAAACTGAAAGAGCTAGAGGAGCAAGATCAAAAAAACTCAAAAGCTAGCAGAAGACAAGAAATAAGATCAGAGCAGAACTGAAGGACATAGAGACACAAAAACCCTTCAAAAAAATGAAGAAATCCAGGAGCTGGATTTTTGAAAACATAAACAAAATAGACCACTAGCAAGACTAATAAAAAAGAAAAAAGAGAAGAATCAAATAGATGCAATAAAAACTGATAAAGGAGATATCACCACTGGTTCCAGAAAAACACAAACTACCATCAGAGATTACTACAAACAACTCTATGCACATTAACCAGTAAACCCAGAAGAAATGGATAAATTCCTTGCACCCTCCCAAGCCTAAACCAGGAAGAAGTCAAAACCCTGAATAGACCAATAACAAGGGCTGAAGTTGAGGAAGCAATTAATAGCCTACCAACGAAAAAAAGCCCAGATGCAGATGGGCTTACAGCTGAATTCTACCAGACATACAAAGAGAAGCTGGTACCACTCCTTCTGAAACTATTCCAAATGATCCAAAAAGAGGGAATCCCTCCCAAATCATTTTATGAGACCAACATCATCCTGATACCAAAACCAGGCAGAGACTGAACAAAAAAAGAAAACTTCAGGCCAATATCCATGAATGATATAAATACAAAAATCTTCAATAAAATACTGGCAAACTGATTGCAACAGCACATCGAAAAGCTTATCTGTCACAATTAAGTAGGCTTCATCCCAGGTGTTCAAGGATGGCTTAACATACACGAGTCTATAAATGTAATCCACCACATAAACAGAACCAAAGACAAAAACCACATGATTATCTCAATAGATGCAGAGAAGGCCTTTGAAAAAATTCAATAGCCCTTCATGCTAAAATCTGTCAATAAACTAGGTATGAATGGAATATATCTCAAAATAATAAAAGCTATTTACGACAAACCCTCAGCCAATATCATACTGAATAGGCAAAAACTGGAAGCATTCCCTTTGAAATCAAGCACTAGACAAGGATGCCCTCTCTCACCACTCTTATTTACATAGTGTTGGAAGTTCTAGCCAGAGCAATCAGGCAAGAAAAAGAAATAAAGAGTATGCAATCAGGAAAGGAAGTCAAATTGTCTCTATTTGCAGGTAACATGATTGTATATTTAGAAGACCTCATCATCTCGGCCCAAAATCTCCTTAACCTGATAAGCAACTTCAGCAAAGTCTCAGAATACAAAATCAATGTGCAGAAATCACAAGCATTCCTATACACCAATAACAGACTTAAAGAGAGCCAAATCAAGAACGAACTGACATTCACAATTGCTCCAAAGAAAATAAAATCTCTATGAATACAACTAACAAAGGATGTAAAGGACCTCTTCAAGGAGAACTACAAACCCCTGTTCAAGGAAATAAGAGAGGACAAAAACAGATGAAAAAACATTCCATGGTCATGGTTAGGAAGAATCAACATCATGAAAATGGCCATACTGCCCAAACTAATTTATAGATTCAATGCTATCCCCATCAAGCTACCTATGACCCTCTTCACAGAACTGGGAAAAAAAACACCTTAATCTTTATATGGAACACAAAGACAGCCCCCATACCCAAGTCAATACTAAGCAAAAAGAACAAAGCTGGAGGCATCACACTACCTGACTTGAAACTACACTAAAATCCTACAGAATCAAAACAGCATGGTACTGGTACCAAAACAGAGAGATAGACGAATGGAACATAACAGAGGCCTTGGACAATGCCACACATCTACAACCATCTGATCTTTGACAAACATGACAAAAACAAGCACTGGGTAAAGATTCCCTGTTTAATAAATGGTGTTGGGATAACTGGCTAGCCATGTGCAGAAAGCAGAAACTAGACGCCTTCCTGACACCTTACAGTAAAATTAACTCCAGATGTATTAAAGACTTAAACATAAGACCTAACACCATAAAAACCCTAGAAGAAAACCTAGGCAAAACCATTCAGGACATAGGCATAGGCAAGGACTTCATGACTAAAATATCGAAAGTATTGGCAACAAAAGCCAAAATAGACAAATGGGATCTAATTAAACTCCAGAGCTTCTGCACAGCAAAAGAAACAACAATGAGAGTGAACTGGCAACCAACAGAATGGCAAATAATTTTTGCAATCTACTCATCTGACAAAGAACTAAAACAGATTTACTAGAAAAAAACAAACTCATTCAAAAGTGGGCAAAGGACATGAACAGACACTTTTCAAAAGACAGTTATGAGGCCAACAAACATATGAAAAATGCTCATCATCACTGGTCATTAGAGAAATGCAAATCAAAACCACATTGAGATACCATCTTGTGCCACTTAGAATGGAGATCATTTAAAAAATCTGGAGACAACAGATGCTGGAGAGGATGTCGAGAAATAGGAACACTTTTACACTGTTGGTGGGACTGTAAATTAGTTCAAACATTGTGGAAGACAGTGTGGCGATTCCTCAAGGACCTAGAAATAGAAATTCCATTTGACCCAGCAATCCCATTACTGGGTATATATCTAAAGGATTATAAATCATTCTATTATAAAGACACATGCACATGTATGTTCATTGCAGCCCTGTTTACAGTAGCAAAGACCTGGAACCAACCCAAATGCCCATCAATGATAGACTGGACAAGGAAAATGTGGCACATATACACCATGGTATACTATACATCCATAAAAATCGATGAGTTTGTGTCCTTTGTAGGGACATGGATGAATCTGGAAACCATCATTCTCAGCAAACTGACACAAGAACAGAAAATCAAACACTGCATGTTCTCACTCATAGGCAGGTGTTGAACAATGAGAACACATGGACACAGGGAGGTGAGCATCACACACTGGGGTCTGTTAGGGGGACTGAGGGGGTGACAGCAGGGGGGTAGGAAGGTTGGGGAGTGATGACATGGGGAGAAATGCCAGATATAGGTGACTGGGGGATGGAGGCAGCAAACCACATTGCCATGTATGTACCTATGCGACAATCCTGCATGTTCTGTAAAATGTACCCCATTTTTTGTTTATATATATATATATAAACAAAATAACCACAGTTTAATTAATGATTCCCATGAATCATATATAGACATCATCCTCACTATGTTTTTTTAAAGTGTAAATTACTTACTTTCAATCAAATGGCACTTGCATATTTTTCATCTGATTTATCCATTAATCACTTATATTTGCTGGACTTAATAATATTGGCTCAGTTTCTCTTTACACATGGTAACAAGTACAGAAAGTTACTGTCACTAATACTGTTTTTTCAGGAGGCATTTGTGTGTGTGCCTACACTAGCTTCAGCAGCATGGTATGACCTAGTGCTTCATGGAAGTGAAATAAGGGTTAGTCAAAATGGTAACTTCTCCTGGAGATTAGCATGTAACTTTGAGAGAGAAAAAAAAAACACCTCATAATTTACTTACTAATAGGGTTGGGAGAAAATCAAAGATGGAATGAGGCATCAGTAACCATATAATTTATCATCTAAACTGAGACACTTCTGAAAGTGAAAGGATTGCTGGCAATTATGTTAAGACAACAGAAATAAAATCAAACTGTCCCACAGAAAACAAGATGTAAGATCACCCGAGGATAATCTTACCCCTAGCAGATAGAAAGGCAAGATCAAGATAAGAATAAGTTATAGGAAGAATGGCTATTTCTCAAATGCCATCAGGTAACAGAGATCTAAATGGTTGTCTCTGGTAACAAATGTGACCGGAAGTGCCATTCTGTGATGAGGTTGCCAGTTAAAATGCAGGACTCCAGTGAAATTTGAATTTGATACAAACAACAAATAATTTCTTAGTAAAAATTCTTTCCCAAGCAATATTTGAGACATAGTTTATACTGTTTAAAAATTCTCATTTTTCTGAAGTGCAAAGTTAATTGGGAGTCCCATATTTTTAAAGAGAATTGTTAGGATGGATATAGTATGTAATATCTGAAAAATCTACCACTGTACTATATACTCCAAGATGACACAGGGAACTTTTTTTTTTAACTAGGTAGTAAGGAATTCACAGGTGAGAGAAGCACTGGAATCTTTGGTGGTAGCAGTCCCTTGCAGGCTGGTGTTAGGCAGGAAACACTGACATGGAAATAGGTCATCTACAATTAGTAAAAATGGTAAGATTCCTAAATGGCAGTGAGGCAGCACTTAACCATTTGAAGCAATGTGAACTAAGTTATCAAATTGTATTAAGACTAGAGCAACTATCAGAATATCTTGATCAAAGTTATCTGTGGTGGCGGCTAATATATCTTGGTGCTTGAGGGGAAACAGATTGACAGCTGATTATGGCATTGCTCAATTTATATGGGCATAAATATTAAGAGCTGGTGATCACATGGCTCATATCGACCACCAAAATTGACAATGGCAGTGACTCAACCAGTTTCAGATCTAAGTCAATTTGTAGAACCTGCTGGTTAAAGAGAAGGCCTGTTCACCTTGAGGAAATCCCCTGCAATGTAGTGACAAGTCTATTCCTCTGATCCTTCCATTGGACATGACAATAATGCACTGGAGAAGAAAGAATATCCAGTATTACCAAGAGGGCTAAATTCCAGGCCTGAGGCGACACTACTACCAGGAGATCCAAAATGCCCACATTGTCTTGGGATTACAGTTTGAGTTCAATGGAGATTAGGGGGAAAATAAAATTTTGGTCCAAGTCTGATACAAATAGAGCACAATGGACACAGAAATATACCCTGAAGATATTTACAAGTCACTGGATATATATTTGAGTGAGACATAGTACTTAGAAGCAGACATAACCGACACATTGGCTTTTATATTTATTATTTGTAGAGCAGCAACAATTATAGTAGGAAAAATCAAGTTGAAATTCCTAAAAATCACCACCAATACCAACATGGTAAATTCGAAACAACACCTCATGCAGAAATTTGTGCCATCATCAAAGTTTTGAGGACACAGAGTGTGGTACTCATCAGAGAACTGTTCAATTAACCTATGAGACTCCTGCAAAGAAAAAGATGGATCATGGTAGATAATGTTGAACTATTTATCATACATTTAAACTGGTTGGCAGCCCCAACCAGAGCTGCTGTTCCAGGTGCAGGTCTTTAATGAAGTATGTCAGTAAGGTATCTGGCACTTGGTAAGGTGATGTTAACGTAGTCAGTGGTGTTTTCCTGAAGCACAGCATCAGGGAAGGTTGGAATAAACATAGTTTTACATGGTAAAAACAGCAGTACACATTCACAGAAATGTCTCAAGGCCATGTTACCTCTTCAATTCCTTTTCATAGTATTGTCTATAGGAACCTTGATTGTCTTTTTATTTCATAAACTATGCTATCTTGACACCAGGCCAACAGAACTTTCCCGATTAAAAATATGCATGCTGAGAGTAGAAAATCAATCCCAAAATCCTGCAGAGGTCTACCAACTAGTTAAATTTTCAGAATTTTTAGTCCATATTAGGATAGTACATCAAAATGTAAAGGTAAGTTAATATACTTCAAATTTCCTATTACTTGGAAAGAGCCATAATGCATTGCAGGCATCTTTGGATTTTTGGAGAGACTATTGCTCTAACCATTTATATAGTGAAAATTGAATGCTAAAAAATTCAAGTAGGGTCCACAGTAATAGAGGGCTCTTCAGCCAGAGCAAACTGCTATGATTCAGGTCATATAGCCTAGTAAAGCCCATGTAATTATACAAGAGGTATTCTTCATATACAAGGATGCCACCTATGTAGAGAGTCTGTGGAGTAAAAAAATAATAAGCTTCTCTGTTGACAGAGTTGCAAGTCAGACATTCATTTCAAATGGGGATATTTGATATTCATTTCAAATGGAGAAAGAAAAATGGCCACAGGTATTATTATACACTGAATCTTGGGCAGTGGTGAATGGCTTAGCCACTTAACCTTATTGAAAAATAAGGCTAAAAATCATGGGAAAAGATTGCATAACGCATATAAAGGAAATGAGCACAACATATGCAGATCTTCGTTCCTCATAGCAATTCCATCCAGAAAGTATTCATCCTAAGGGAAGCTCTCCTCAACAAAGTGAGTGTGATGTTCTCTCCAGTGGTACACATTTCAGCCACTTTAGTATTTGAATTACGACCAATGAACAGAGGGATCAGGGTGGAAGAGATTGGAGCTACGCATAGGACCAACAGCTGGCTCCTCCCCACAAAGTTTTTCTGAAATATCACTACTACCCGTCTTTCCAACAGGAGAATATCTGAGCCCTTGATATTTTCAGAAGAGACTAGTGAGTCACCCCTCAGTGGTGATTTCATTGAACCTCTCCTACTTGGGAGCAGATAGTAAGTTGACTTTATTAGAATTGATATAAATTTTGGATATGGGTTTGCCTTCCCTGCCCAGAAAGACAGCATACAAAACTTAAGGCAAAGGAAACAAGCCAGATACTTTACTTTTGACTTATAAAAAGACTTTTATAATTTAAAGCTGTTTAACTAGACAACAACCTCAGCCATTCACGATATGCCAGCTTGAGGAGATATATGATGCCTGACCCAAAAAGAAACTTTCTCTTAAAAACAGAAAAAAGACAATGACAGAAAACGACCAGTAACTAACCTTACTAAGGAGCTACAAGGACAAAGCCTAAGATTGGAACTTATATTCTAGCCTCTCTTTTAAATTAATCCCCTTAAGAGGAGAGAACTCTGATCCTGGATCTCTGAGTGAGGAGTAGGGAGTTTGGTACGTGAATAGATGCTGGGGGTGAAACTGGGTGTATTAGGGTTCTCCAGAGGGACAGGACTAATAGAATAGTTGTACATATAGAAAGGAAGTTTATTAAAAAGTATTGACTCACATGATCACCAGGTGAAGTCCCACAGCAGACCATCTGCTTATATAAAATGACATAGTATTTGCATATAGCCAATGCTAATTCTCCTGTATATTTTAAATCACCTCTAGATTACTTATAATACAAATATAATATTAATATAATGCAATATAACTGCTATGTAAATAGCTGATACACTGTATTGTTTAGGAAATAATGAACAGGAAAAAATTAAAAGGTCTGTACATGTTCAGTACAGAGAAAATTTATTTCCCAAATATTTTCCACCTCAGTCAGTTGAATCCACAGATGGGGAACCCCTGAATATGGGGGTCCAATTGTACTCTTAAATATATATATTGCTGGACAAAATAAGCCAATCTTAAAAGGCTACATATTGTATGATTCCATTTATATGACAATCTTGAAAAACCAAAACTATAGAAATGATAAATAGAAATGGACTAAGGTAGAGGAGGGTTGAATAGGTGAAGCACATGAAATTTCCGGGGGTAGTAAGACTATTCTGTGTGCTACTGTAATGGTGGATACATGACAGTAGGCATTTGTTAAACATAGCAATTTATGGCACAAAATATGAACCCTAATATATACAACTTAAGCAATGATATAAGAGTTTGCAGAATTCTGGGATGGACTACAATGAAAGGATCTAATACTATTATTACAATTGTTTAAAGTAACATCATTGAAGGGGGTAGGGAAAAGAAGTGCAGACACATTTAACTTTAGAAAAGCATAGAGACTGTAAGACTAAAGGCAAAGGAATTGTACATAAGTACTGTGATCTCATTGATAAAGTTGTTTTCCATGGGAGTTCAGGTTAAAAAATCTGAAACTACTATACTAGAATCAGAAAATCAAGTGAATAGGTACAAGAAAGTGCGAGTTATATTTCTCACATGTTGTTGCAGATTACAGCAAGCAAGGGAGAAAGCTAGAATGATCTATGTAATAAATTAGAGTTGAAGACATTATATACTCATATTTAGCTTGATATAGAGATGGATATACAAATGAATATTTACATATATTTGTATATTCAGAAGGTAGTGTGCACACATGTATTTCCTTGCTCTGTCAGATGAGAGGGCCTAGAAGCAATGACACTCCAGAAGCAATGAGCACACCTAGCAGAAATATCTTGATTTCTAACACCATTCTCCAATAAAAGGAAGCAGAGCTCCTTGAGGAAATAGCTAATTGCAGAGCTGGGGCAGTTAATATATAAGATGAGGCTGAAACTTCTTATAATGACAGAAATTAAGGAAGTATTCAACAAAGAAAACCACGATAGTGTTGTATCAAAGGGACATAAAAGCCAACTGAACCAACTCCCAATGGCTAAAGCTGAAACAATTTGAGCAATGTAATAAAATTGTATTGGAAAATGACTTAAAGTATATTATAAATATTCATGAGTTTATACTGTTATTCACAAATAAATGGGGGATAAAAGATAAATCTCCCATCTAGAAGAATAAAAAATGATTTATGTAGATACTATACCCTCAAAGAGGTTAGCATAATTCTTCATAGTGATTTTCTTCCAAACAGTGCAGCATGGCAAAGAAAGGGGGATAACTTTACCATGGAGAAATCTAGCAAGCACTACCTCAGCCAGATGTTCAAGGTCAACATCAACAGTAATAAGCAATGCTGATAGCATGTATCCTTAATATCACGTGATAAAAATAGCACTTTACCTTTTGTAGTCTTTTTTCCAAAAACGTACATTCCCATTTAATCATGGGGACACATCAGACAAATCCCAATTGAGGTATATTCTACAAAATAACTGAATTATACTCTTTAGAACTGCCAAGGCCATAAACAAAAAAGAAAATCTGACAAAAACTGTCACAGCAAGGAGAAGTCTAAAGAGACATGATGATTAAACGTAATGTGGTATCTTGGATGGGATCCTGGAAGTGAAAAAGAGCATTAAACACTAAGAAAATCTGAATGAAGTATGGGCTTTAAGTAATACTGATGTATTAATATTGGTTCATTAATTTTGACAAATATACCATACTAAGATATTAATAATGAGAAAAATTACATGTGAGATATATAGAAAATCTGTGCAATCTTCGCAACATTTCTATAAACCAAGTTATTCCAAAATCAAAAGTTTATTTAAAAGAAAAGGCATTATTCATGAATCTTAGACATAAAATATCTTCTTTGTTCAAACTTCACAATCTTTCATAATGCCACTAATATATTTGCCACGTCACACCCAACACATATACTAGGTTATAAATATCATGAAAGAATCCTTCCAGAGTGCTACTAACCATGCTGTGAAGCCTTTAGGACATGAACTTTCCATGTTATTAACTGCTTGACTCTGGTCATAAATTATTTTTAAAAAAGGAAGATACAAAGGCTACACTGGAGTCTTAAAAGTAGTTGTTATCTCTTAACAGTAATTCCTAAATATTTCAGCTACTTCCAGAAGGCTAATGGACCACTTCACATCAAGGCCTTGATAGCAGATTCTTCTTTCTCTCCGTTCTATTTATGCTAATGCTGATGACTTATGATTGAGGCTCTGACCTTTTATGAGTCTGTCATGAACATCAGGAACACATATATCATAACAGTACAGCTCTCGAGTGGCAATCTGCTCAGTGTTTTGTGATAAATCTTTATTCATTCATTAGACAAATATTTCTTCAGGCTCTATTAATGATAGTCTCTGTGCTGGGTCATGGAAACAAGAAAAATATCATTCTCATTTTCACAGAGCTCACATCCACTTGGGAAGACATACATGAATAACTGGTTAAGTCTGAATTAGATAGAAAAATTGCTTTCAAGGAAAGCCTTCATTCAAATAGTCTGTGTACACTGCTTCCCTCAACTACCCCCAAGAATTCTCAAGTAGATACATCATTTCCTAATACTTCTAAGTGACCAAAAAGTTTTAAATCAAGATTTCCATGCATGTAACCAAGAATTTAGAGGCTGGCCTTTGCTTCGTCTAGGTAGTAATCTCAGGGAAGAGTATCTTTGTTATGTAGGGTCCTCAGCTACCACACAGTTTAAGAGTGTGATTTATGAAAATGACTTTGGGTCATGCAGTGTTTATCTCCAGAGAGACTAGAAACTATGGGCAGTCAGTCAACCATGGAGCCCACAATTAAAACTCTGAACCACAAAGCTTAAGTAAGCTTCTCTAGTTGGCAATACAGGAAATGTATATTGTCCCCCATCAATAATGTCCTTGCTAATCAAATGGAGGGACTTTACACCACAACACTGCTGCCCTGTTTCCTCTTCTTACCATAGCAGGCTGTTCCAGTCAACAGTCTGTCTTCAAAATCCTCCAGGGAAGTAGTGAGCATTGGTATTTTATTCACCAATAACCCAAATTTCCAGGGGCCACCTAACAACCTTTCCCAAGAAAACTCCTTCACTGTGCTCTACTCTGCTGCTTTTGAGGTAAGGCTACAAGTGAAGCTCAGCAGGTGTTTAGACAATGAAAGCGGCTGCCTCCTATGCCTGCAGATACATTCAATCTCTTGCTTCCCCTCTGTGTTAGTCAGGGTTCTCCAGAAAAACAGAGCCAATGATAGAGTTCGGCAAGTCCAGAATCCACAGGGTGGATCAGCAGGCTGAGATGTAAGAGAGCTGATTACACAGGTTCCGTCTAAAGGCTGTCACCTGGCAGAATTTCCTTTTCTTATGGTAGGTTGGTCTTTTGTTTTATTCAGGCCTTCAACTGATTGGATGAAACCTACCCATGTTCTAGAAGGCATTCTGCTTACTCATAATTCACTGACTTAATTTTAATCTCATTTGAAAATATCCTCATAGAAACATCTAGAATGTTTGACCTCATATCTGAGCCCTGCGACCCAGCCAAATTAACACATATGATTTACTTAAAAAAACAAATAACTGCCCTTTCATTCTGTCTCCCGAATATGAGATAAAAATCCAAAACACTTCCTCCTGGTCCATGTCACACTACCCCTTACTGACTTTCCTGTTTCCAACAATTCCTCTGGAATGTCTAGACACCCTCTTTCTATAGGTTAGTTAGTATTTGGTGGGAATAATATCGAAGATTACAGGAAAGTTTGGAGAGCATGATAAGCTTAGAAACAGATTGTGGCTTCTGTAGAATGCAGATGTGCCTATTTTGTTTAGCTTTAGGAATTTACCTGTTGTCTCTGCCTAAAAGAAGTCCTATGAGCGTGCTGTGATGCAATTAAACAGGCAATGGCCACACAGTGTGTTAAGTGCTATAAAAAGGGCAGTGAAGACTGCATTGGAAATCTACAGAAAGATTTCTAAGTCAGCTGGAGGACATGGGAAAGTAAAAAGAAAAAAAATATAAAAGCTGAAGACTACAGCACAAATAGGAGCTTTCTTGGAAAACAAAGATGAAATAAGAAGAGAACAGTTCATTCAGATTTAAGGGGTCACATATGTGACAACAACCAAAAGTAAGACGTAGTGTAAGAATTTGGTAGAACTGCCAAGCTATTGAGTCCCAGTGGGACAAAACTTGAAGAGATGAATCAAGAGGCAAGAGATAACACTGAAAAAGTAAATAATGACCAAATTTTAAAGATCTCAGTGGGCTACACTGGAGAACTTGGATTTTAACCTAATAGCAATAAGGAGAATTTGAATGATTTCAAGTAGGATAGTGATACAGGCAGATTTACTCTTTAATTCAGCACCGGTTACAATCTGAGAATGGATTAGAAAGGGGAAAGAATATGACTATGGCACTAAGTCAACATCTGGGGATACAAAAATAGATAAGATATAGTTCCACTTCTCCAAGAGCTCACAATTCAGTGATAAAAGTTAAATATTGTCATTGAGAGAACAAAAATAACTACTATATGTGTATCTGGGTTTTACTTTTACAACATGTATTACTCAACAGCATGGTAGGGGATTGATTCTCAGAAACAATCATGGTAATTTCACCATGCTTATACCCATGTCTTTGTACACATTTGTACACATTGGTATTTGGTTTATCTAATGAATAGAAAACTAAAAGGACAACGTCTGCTCAAGAAGACATAATTCTCTCTAGGTATATCAAACTCAAACATAGAGAAGGCATTATAGGAAAACTATTGCCTTTTAGAAAAGTTAAAAAGAAAAAACAAAACAGAAAAGGAGGGGTGAAATTAGAGCCTTCTAAAACTTCTAGGCTGGAACCCACTAGTCTGCACCTGTTACCCTACTTTGGAGATGCTATTGCAGCCTGTTCCAGATCCGTCAAATATGGGCCACCTGGACCCAGCTACAAACTGTGAAAAGGTGCTTTTCTGTATTGACTACTGAGGTCCAGAATCATTTCATGTCTTCTGGTGCTACAGAAACTCCTATATAATTCCATGACCTGCCAACAACTACCACATCATTGAAGACCAAAGTAGGAAGTTTTTTCACTTTCTAGCCTTCTGATCTCCTAACAACATTCTTCATTAGTAGAACATAACATGAAGCCAGCTGGCAAGGGAGCCTAGAAAATGAAGACTCAAAATCTGAGCCATGCTATAAGAATGGAAAAAAAGAGTAACATGATGATACTGAAAGGCCAAAAATAAATAGGTATCTCGACCCGTATTACATTCCAATGCCCTCATTTTTGGTTATTTCTCTTAACAGCTTTAATGATAAGTCCTTCTGGAAGCACTTATCAAGAATAATTGTCCTCAGAAAGAAGCTTGGAATCCACGTTGTCCTTTACTAGAAATTAAATAATATTAGGGCACCTGCTAAAAAATTCAAGTAATAGATACTGAGATATCTGTGCTATTTCACTGGTTGTCAGTAACTACATGATAAACATTGGGCTAACCACAGAACAGAGAATTTACCTGCTTAAAATCAAGTTGACTTTAAGCTATGATCTATGAACTAGAATTTACAGTGATGCTAAGATGAAAGAACAGTAACAAATGCCAGGTTATTTCACAAAACCCCTCAAATTTAATAAAATTTCTATGGAAGTAACCAATAATCATTGGCCAATGATCAATGGTTTCTCTGAGCCATTTCAAGCTAAAGAACTCCTTAATTTTGGTGAACGTTACCTTAAAATGACCTGAACTACATCACAAGGTGCAGCATTGATCATTACATTTCCGCATACTAATTAACATCCATAATCAGATGATCAGAGATAACTCTGTTAGACAAAAGTTAAGCTCGATTTTAGCAATTTGTTGATAGGAAGTAGATTCTTGTTCTATTTTACCTCATGAATTAATTTAATCAAGCACTGTGTTAAGCACTGTACTAAAAACTAGTGATGAAGAGATAAAGAGAAGCCTGTAATAAAAAAATAGGTTTTAATAAAACCCTGTTCTTATTAAAAGAGTTCATTATTTAGTAGTGGAGACAGGAAAGTATCAATACTAACAAGCTATGTTTTAAGAATGGTGTATACTATTGAGGACACTATGAAGTTATTAGATAATTATTAGGTTTTTCATTAATCAACATACCATTGCTTGTTGCACAACATTGTAAGACATGTTGAATTTTTAATACTAGCAAGGACTAGATAAGTGTTCTAGGTCCTGCATTTAGCAATCTGGATACTCTCATGTGCACTTACGATGTCCGCCTCAAGGACTTCCCTGTGTAGCTGAGAGTTAGACAAAGAGGCGGGCAATGTGAGGGCTGTGAACAGTGCCAAGATGGAAGCTGAGTACAAGGTATTAAAAGGATACTTCAACTTCTATGCCCACTGTGGGTCAAGAGCTTTTACTGTTCATAGTTTAAGTAACGCCTTCATTACTTCATCTATAACTATCGCAAAGTCGACTTGATTTTTGAGTATATAAATGCAACTGTACGACAAATACTTTTCACAAGTATTTTTACTAATGGCAACAGAGAGAACAACCTGACCTTTCTCACAAAGTCTAAAACATCTGCTATAATCCCCTGGAAAAACAAAGAACACAGAAGCAGAAAATAGTGCAGACAGTATAATCACACATCAATAAATTGTTTGTACATAATCTCAAAGTAGGCTTGTTCAAATAGCTCAGAATCGCCTCTAAAGGATTATCTGGCCACAGACTTGGCAAGCCAGGAATGGTGTAAATCAAACATTTTTGCAAGATTTTTAAAATTAATACTGTGTTTCGGTGAGCTTGCAATTAGAAAAGCTTAAGGACTTAAAGCACATACTTTTTTTTATTTTTTTGAGGCAAAGTCTCGCCCTGTCATGATCTGCCCACCTCAGCCTTCCAAAGTGCCGGAATTACAGGTGTGAGCCACCACGCCCGGCCCAAAAAATTTGTTTAAGTTATAACCCCTCTTAGAGCTCAGTTCAGTAACATCATTTTAATAAAAGTGTCCTTGGATTTTTACGACTATATGATCACTTCAAATGGAGATTTAACTTTTAGCTATATTTATAATTATTCATCTAAGAAATACATTTTATAAAACCAGAATCTTCTGTTTTTCAAGGGACACATAAATAATATAGCACCAAAAATTTAAAACATCTATGGAAAACTCAGATTGGTTTGAAAGAGGCAGACATTTGGCATCCATTTCTCATCCAACTGGTGGCAGAATGGGACATGAAAATAAGTTTTAATTTACTTATGTGTGTCAAGAGTTCACAGAAGTTTGTCAGTTATATGCTTAATCACATAGGTAGCCACTATGAAATATATCCAAATATCATATACAGTATTCAAATAATCATATATTCAAAGTTTAGAATCAAGGAAAACTCTTTTTCGTCCCCAAATATCTTTCCCCATTAAACATGCCATTAAACATGTTGTTTTGCCCTAACTTTAAATCTGCTTATCAGTTTTTTACCATACAGCCAAATCCCAATAGAACAGGAAACCCAAGGCTAGGAACGTAGGATGAAAAAATATCTGCCATACATAAAAATCATTTAGAGTGGTGAGCTCTAGACAGGAGGCAAGCCTGAGACACTTGAAAAACTTGAGATAAGAAGGGAAATGCCATTTGGAGTAGAATCAACATGGTCTATATTAAGATTTGTCTAAGGCTGTCTCCAACAGGGAGAACACCTATCTACCAGAAAAGGATCTCCACAGGCAGATTCCTGAGTTCAAACACCAGCTCTGCCACTTCCAAGCTGTGTAACTTAAGGCAAGCTCCTGAAACTTTCCGTACCTCATTTCCTTACCTATGAAATGGAAAATTATACTACATATCTCACAGTTTTTATGAGGACTAAAAGTTTTCATACATGTAAAATACATAGACAAGTGTCTGGCATACACTAAGTATTAGTACTCAATAAGTATTCATTATAATAGATGATCAGAATCTTAATCTTAGAAACCCAGCATATTGATGTTGGCAGTTAGGTTAGACATAACTTGGTTTCACCTCATGACTTTGTGGATCTGAAAAACTGAGCTTCAAAATGGTAAATGACTTGCTCAAAGTCACACAGGTAAAAACAGACAATATTAGTGTTCTGTCTAATCAGGAATACTTACCAAATAAAACAATAATATATATATATATATAACATATACACTATGTATATAACATGTATACACTATACATATACATTTATACGTGTATATGCAAACCTCATTTTGTTGTGCTCTGCAGATATTTTGTTTTTTAAAGATTGTGGAGGTCCGTGACAGCCCTCTATCAAGCAGGGTGATTCCTTTGATGAATCTGAGCAAAGTAAATTGAAAACCTTCTGAAAAGGACCCACCATTCTAGATGCCATTAAGTACATTCATGATTTGTGGGAATATTAAGAGGAGTTTGGAAGATGATTCTAGCCCTCAAGGATGACTTCAAGGGGTGCAAGAAAGACTTCAGTGGAGGAAATAACTGCAGATGTGGTGGAAAAAGCAAGAGATTAAGAATTAGAACTGAAGGCTGAAGATGTGGCTGAATTGCTGCAATCTCATTATAAAACTAACCCATGAAGATTTCCCTTTTATGAATGAGAAAACAAAAGTGGTTTTTTGAGATGGAGTGTACTGCTGGCAGAGATGCTGTGGACATTCATGAAATGGCCACCAAAGATTTAGAATATTGCATAAACTTAGCTGATAAATCAGCAGGAGGGTTTGAGAAGATTGTCTTCAATTTTGAAGGAAGTTCTACTGTGAGTAAAATGCCATCAAATAGCATTTCATGCTACAGAGAATTCTTTTATGAAAAGAATAATCAATCAATGCAACACACTTTATTGTTGTCTCATTTTAAGAAATTGCCACAGCCACCCCAGCCTGCAGCAACCACCACCCTGATCAGTCAGCAACTATCCACATAAAGGCAAGACCCTCCACCAACAAAAATATTATGACTCTCTAAAGGCTCAGATAATTGTTAGCATTTTTCAGTAATTTTCTGCCTTCCTCCCCATCACCTATATCTGGCATTTCTCCCCATGACCACATTGCCATGTATGTACCTATGCAACAATCTTGCATGTTCTTCACATGTACCCCAAAACTTAAAACACAATAAAAATATATATATATAAAGAATTTTTTAATGAAGAATTTTAAAATTAAGATATATACATTGTTTTTTAGACACAATACTATTTCACACTAAATAGATATAGTGTAAGGTAAATTTAACTTTTATATCCACTGGGAAACCAAGAAATTCATATGACTTACTTTAATGTGATATTTGCTTTATTGTGGTGATCTGGAACTAAACCTGCAGTAAGGTACACTTGTATATATAATCCAGATTTTACTAGTGGAAAAGAAACACATGTTGTACACTAGAGCAGTCATTTCCTAAAACATATCTCATTTTAAAAAATTATTCAGAAAAACTATGGTCTTAACTTAAGGATATTGCTGAAAACGGATACATATCTGGAGCTGCAGATATTGTTCATGCCCATCGATTTCACGCTGAAGACAGAAGAAAAGAAGTTTGACAAGAGCAGATATAATAACCTAATGCAATCATTTTTAAAAGACAGATATGACTTACAAATGTTGTAATGGGAATTCCAACGCCATGGAGAAAGGCACTGACACTACTATAATATTCTTATATATTTAAAAAAAAAAAAAGTCAAGGCACAGTGACTCACTCATATAACCCCAGCACTTTGGGAGGCCCAGGTGGGAAGACTGCTTGGACCCAGGAGTTTGAGACTAACCTGGGCAACACAGCTAGACCCTCATCTCTACAAAACATGTAAAAAAATTAGCTGGATATAGTTGCACACATCTGTAGTCCCAGCTACCCAGGAGGCTGAGGTGGGAGGATTTCTTGAGCCCAGGAGTTCATGACTGGAGTGAATTGTAATCATGCCACGGCACTCTAGCCTGGGTGACAGGGCAAGACCTTATCTCAAAATAATAAATGAATAGATAAAAATAATAAAAGCCCTAGAGATTAGGTGACTTTTCCCAGGATACAGCATGCTCTGTCTCTTCCAAAATCATTAGAGACCCTTAATTTAGAAGCAGAATAGACACAGCTCCACTTAGACTGTAAGACACATATCCCTATTTGGAGCATTCTAGCCAAGTGTCTACAAAGTAAAAATATTCCAAACACTTCAAGTTATAACTAAATGGCATTAGTCTCTTTTTTCATACTGAGACTTAAGTTGAAAATATAGCCCAATTTTTGCTTCTATCTTCTTTGCTCTCCCCATGCAGTCATATCACTTGCACGATTATAGATGCAGTTAAGTTGTGTCAGCAATTTCCTTTATGCAGTCTGCTTCACAAATGTTTATAAAACTAGTTTTTGTGGGGGGAAAAGGATGTTTTAAGCTGAAACACAGCAAGTAAAAATCCCATCATTTGAGAGCAATTTCTTTTATCTACCTTGCAAAAATGTGATGTGAATATATAAAAAGATATGAGTTAATTTAAGGTATATGAAAAGGTAGTCTAGAAAATGACAATAGAGGGATGGGCAAAACAGAAATGGACTCCAGAGACGAATTTCTTTGAGATGTGGGACTTAATGATGTGTGTGTATATAACATAATGTACACATAATGTTTGAGGACATTAAATTTAATGGTATATGCAGAAAAAGGGTGAATATGACAGTTTTGATCTACAGAGACAAATCTGTAGCAGAACTTCTTTTAATAAGCAGACAACTAATTGAGGCCAATATGAGAACTGTTGAAAACCTGACCACATGGCCTAATGTCTCTTCATGAGCTTTCACAACACACAAAGAGAAAAATCCAATCCATATCTCTACTACACACATTTCTTAATATCACATATATTACCACTCCATGTATCTGTTCACAAAAGTGTTTATACATGCAATTTTACATTATGAATTCATTTAAATGTAATATTAACTATGATTTGAGATTCTAAATGTAAAAAGCATTTCGAAAAAGGGTGAGAGGATCTCAAAAACAAGATTTCAATTAAGTGAGTATATTAACTCACTTATGAAGAAGAGCTGAAGGTGCCTTAATAAACCACTAAATCTTCACAAGTTACTCTTCATTATGATTAGATATTTAAATGATATACAAAATGAAATAAGACGTAACTAAAACAGAAATGCAGATGTGTCAGTTAGACTATGCACTAGGCAGAAAAATGGCTTCTAAACATGTCCATTTCCTAATCCTAGAAGCTGTGATAATGTTGACTTTACACGGCAAGAGGACTTTGCAGGTGTGATTAAGGCGAGATGAGAATATTACCTGTACAATGAAGGTGGACCCAATCTAATCACATGAATCCTTAAAAGCAGAGAATCTCCCAGCTGTTATCGCAGTGATATGCTACTAAAGAAGAAAGATCAAAAAGATGTGATGTGAATGGTATTGAACCTGCCTTGTTGGCTTTGAAGATGGAATAAGGGATCTAAGGAATGTGGACAGCCTCAAGAAACCAGACAAAAGAAGGATTCTCTCCTAGTACCTCCAAAAAAAAAAAAAAAAAAAAAAAAAAAAGAGTAGAGGCCAGGCTTGGTGTCTCACACCTATAATCTCAGCACTTTGGAAGGCCATGGCAGGAGGATCACTTGAAGCCTGGAGTTCAAGATCAGCCTGGACAACATGGTCAGCCTGTCTCAACCAAAAAATACAGAAAATGAGGTGAGAATATATTAAGTAATAGTATGTCTTCCTTTAAGCTATGAAGTTTGTAGTAATTCATTACAGTGACAATGAGAAACTAATACAGACTATTGGAAATAAGCTTTCCTTAACTAAGGAAAAGTCTAAGGACAATAAAAAGAATAAATGAAGCTATGTTCTGAGTATGAAAAAAATATAAGGAAGAGAGATCCAAGATGGCTGAATAGGAACAGCTCTGAAGTGCAGTTCCCAGCAAGAAGAAAGCAGAGGGTGAGTGATCACTGCATTTCCAAACAAGTTTTTACCACCCACAGACCAGGAGATTACCAGGCTGAAAAGCTCCACAAGTTTCCAGCACATGAGTCTCCACAGAAAAACTCACACAAATCTGGGCAGCCATTTCAACAGGTACCTGGAAAGCCCATAAGACCCATTCAACTGTAAAACGGGGAGGTAAAACAGTGAGCCAGGTGATCTGGCTTAGCAGGTCCCACCTCCACTAAGACCAGCAATCTGAAATGCTCTGTATTGAGAGTTTTGCAGCAAGCTCAGCTGGACCCAGGATGGTCCAGCTCATGGGGGGAAGGGCGTCAGCCATTACCGAGGCAGTCCACCATTACCAAGGCAGTCCACCATTACCAAGGCAGTCTGCCATTACTGAGGCAGTTCGCCATTACTGAGGCAATTCTAACTATAATTCTGTAAACAAAAGTGCAAGGAAGTTCACACAGCAGCTGGGCAGAGCCCATGGCAGCTCAGCAAGGCCTCTGCTGGCAGACTATGACTAGACTACCTCATTGCTGGGCAGGGTGTCTCTGAAAAAAGGCAGCAGCACATAAGGAACTTATAAATAAAACCCCACTTTCCCAGGACAGAGCACCTGGGGAAAAAGGCAGTTATGAGTTTCACTGCACCAGACTTAAAGGGACCTGCCCAGCAGCTCTGAATGGAACAACGGACTCACAGCTCAGCACTTGAGCTCCTATAAAGGACAGACTATCTCCTCAAGTAGCTCCCTGACTCCTGTATATCTAAAGAGACACCTCATAAAGGAGAACTCAGGCTGACATCCAGCAGATACCCTTCTAGGAGACAGATAACAGAAGAAGAAATCGGCAGCAACCCTTACTGTTCTTCAGCCACCACAGATCATCCCCAGTCAAGCACAGTCTGGAATGGACCTCAAGCAACCTACAGCAGAGGGGCCTGATGGTTAGAAGGAAAATTAAAAACAGAAAGAAATAACTTCAACATCAACAAAAAGGATGTCCACTTAGAGACCCCATCCAAAAGTCACCAACTACAAGACAACAGGTAGACAAATCTACAAAGATGAGAAGAACCAGCACAAAAAGGAGGAAAACACCAAAAACCAGAACGTCTCTGCTCCTCCAATGGATCACAACTCTTCACCAGCAAGAGAACAAAGCTGGATGGAGAATGAGTCTGATGAATGGACAGAAGCAGGCTTCAGAAGATGGGAAATAATAAACATCTCTGAGCTAAAAGAACACGTTCTACCCAAAGCAAAGAAACTAAGAACCTTGAAAAAAGGTTTGACCAAATGCTAATGAGAACAAACAGCTTAGGAAAGAATATAAATGACTTGAGGGAGCTGAAAAACACAACAGGAGAACTTCAAAAAGCATAAACAAGTTTCAATAGCCGAATTTACCAAGCAGAAGAAAAGATATCAGAGGTTGAAGATCAACTCAATGAAATGAAATGAGAAGGTGAGATGAGAGAAAAAAGAGTAAAAAGAAATGAACAAAGCTTCCAAGAAATATGGGATTATATGAAAAGACTTAATCTACATTTGATAGGTGTACCTGAATATGACAGTGAGAATGAATCCAAGCTGGAAAAGGCTCTTCAGGATATTAACCAGGAGAACTTCCCCAACATAGCAAGGAAGGCCAACGTTCAAGTCCAGAAAATACAGAGAACACCACAAAGATATTCCTCAAGAAGAACAACCTCAAGGCACATAATCATCAGAGTCACCAGGGCTGAAATGAAGGAAAAAATACTAAGGGCAGCCAGAGAGAAAGGTTGAGTTATCCACAAAGGGAAGCCCATCAGACTCACAGTGGATCTCTCGGTAGAAATGTTACAAGCCAGAAGAGAGTGGGGGCCAATATTCAACATGCTTAAAGAAAAGAACATTCAACCTAGAGTTTCATATCCAGCCAAACTAAGCTCATAAGTGATGGAGAAAGAAAATCCTTTATGAACAAGCAATTGCTCAGAGATTTCCTCACCACCAGGCCTGCCTTACAAGAGCTCCTGAAAGAAGCACTAAACACAGAAAGGAACAACCAGTACCGCCACTCCAAAAACGTACCAAATGGTGAAGACTATCAATATAATGAAGAAACTGCATCAACTAATGGGCAAAACAACCAGCTAGTATCAAAATGGCAGGATCAAATGCACACATAACAATATTAACCTTAAATGTAAGTGGACTAAATGCCTCAATCAAAAGACAGACCAGCAAACTGGATAAAAAGTCAAGACCCGTCATTGTGCTGTATTGAGGAAACCCATCTCATGTGTAAGGACACTCATAGGCTCAACATAAAGGGATGCAGAAAGACTTACCAAGCAAATGGAGAGAAAAAAAAAAGCAGAAGTTGCAATCCTAGTCTCTGAAAAAATAGACTTTAAACAAACAAAGATCAAAAGAGACAAAGAAGGGCATTACATAATGGTAAAAGGATCAATACAACAAGAACAGCTAACTATCCTAAATATATACGTGCCCAATACAGGAGGATCCAGATACATAAAGAAAGTTCTTAACAACCTACAAAGAGAGACTCCCACACAATAATAGTGGGAGACTTTAACACTCCACTGTCAATATTATATCAACAAGACAGAAAAATCAACAAGGATATCCAGGACTTGAACTCAGATCTGGACCAAGCAAACCTAATAGACATCTACAGAACTCTCCACCACAAATCCATAGAATATATATTCTTCTCAGCACCACATAACACCTACTCTAAAATTGACCAAATAATTGGAAATAGATCACTCCTCAGTGAATGCAAATGAATGGAAATCATAACAAACAGACTCTCAGACCACAGTGCAATCAAATTAGAACCCAGAATTCAGAAACTAACTCCAAACCACACGACTTCATGGAAACTGAACAACTGGCTACTGAATGTTGACTGAATAAGCAATGAAATGAAGGCAGAAAAAAAGATGTTCTTTGAAACCAGTGAACATACCAGAATCTCTGAGACATATTTAAAGCAGTGCCTAGAGGAAAATTTATAGCAATAAATGCCCACATGAAAAGCAAGGAAAGATCTAAATTGACACCCTATCATCAAAATTGAAAGAGTTGGAGGAGCAAGATCAAGAAAACTCAAAAGCTAGCAGAAGACAAGAAACAACTAAGATCAGAGCTGAACTGAAGGAGATAGAGATAAAACCCTTCAAAAAATTAATAAATCCAAGAGCTGGTTTTTTGAAAAGATCAACAAAATAGACCACTAGCAAGATTTATAAAAAAAGAAAAGAGATAAAAATCAAATAAATGCAAAACAAACAAACAAACAAAAAACGATAAAGGGGATATCACCACTGATTGCACAGAAATACAAACTACCATCAGAGATTACTACAAACAACTCTATTCACATAAGCCAGTAAACCTGGAAGAAATGGATAAATTCCTGGACACTTGCACCCTCCCAAGCCTAAACCAGGAAGAAGTTGAAACCCTGAATAGACCAATAACAAGAGCTGAAGTTGAGGCAGCAATTAATAGCCTACCAACCAAAAAAAGCTCAGGTCCAGATGGGTTTACAGCCAAATTCTACCAGATGTACAAAGAGTAACTGGTACCATTCTTTCTGAAACTATTTCAAATAATACAAAAAGAGGGAATCCTTCCCAAATCATTTTGAGACCAACATCATCCTGATACCAAAATCTGGCAGAGACTCGACACAAAGAGAAAACTTCAGGCCAACATCCATGAAGAACAGAGATGCAAAAATCTTTGCTCAACATACGCAAGTGTATAAATGTAATCCACCACATAAACAGAAAAAAAGACAAAAACCACATGATTATCTCAATAGATGCAGAGAAGGCCTTCAACAAAATTCAACAACACTTTTGCTAAAAACTCTCAAGAAACTAGGTATTGATGGAATGTATCTAAAAATAATAAAAACTATTTACAACAAACCCACAGCCAATATCATATTGAATGGGCAAAAACTGGAAGCATTCCCTTTGAAATCAGACACTAGACAAGGATGCCTTCTCTGACCACTTCTATTCAATGTAGTATTGGAACTTCTAGCCAGAGCAACCAGGCAAGAAAAAGAAATAAAGGGTATGCAATCAGGAAATGAGGAAGTCAAAGTGTCTCTATTTACAGACGACATGATCATATATTTAAAAGACCCCATCCCCTCAGCCCAAAATCTCCTTAACCTGATAAGCAACTTCAGCAAAGTCTCAGGATACAAAATCAATGTGCATAAATCACAAGCATTTCTATACACCAATAACAGACTTAAAGAGAACCAAATCAAGAAAGAATGGCCATTCACAATTGCTACAGAGAGAATAAAATACCTAGGAATACAACTAACAAAGGATGTAAAGGATCTCTTCGAGGAGAACTACAAACCACTGCTCAAGGAAATAAGAGAGGACACAAACAGATGGAAAAACATTCCATGTTCATGGTTAGGAAGAATCAATATTGTCAAAATGGCCATACTGCCCAAAGTAATTTATGGATTCAACTCTATCCCCATCAAGCTACCTATGACCCTCTTCACATAACTGGAAAAAAAACACCTTAAACTTCATATGGAACCAAAAGAGAGACCACATAGCCAAGAAAATGCTAAGCAAAAAGAACAAAGCTGGAGGCATCATGCTACCTGACTTCAAACTATATTACTAGGTTACAGTAATCAAAACAGCATGGTGCTAGTACCAAAACAGAGATATAGACCAATGGAACATAAAAGAGGCCTCAAATGCAATACCACATATCTACAACCATCTGATGTTTGACAAACTGGACAAAAACAGGTATTGAGGAAAGGATTCCCTGTTTAAAAAATGGTGTTGGGATAACTAGCTAGCCATGTGCAGAAAACAGAAACTAGACCCCTTTCTTATATCTTACACTAAAATTAACCCCAAATGGATTAAATACTTAAACATAAGACACAACACCATAAAAACCCTAGAATAAAGCCCAGTCAAAACCATTCAGGACATAGGCATAGGCAAGGACTTCACGACTAAAACACCAAAAGCATTGGCAACAAAAACCAAAATAGATAAATGGGACCTAATTAAACTTCACAGGTTCTGTACAGCAAGAGAAACATATATGAGGCCAGCAAACATATGAAAAAATGCTCATTATCACTGGTTATTAGAGAAAAACAAATCAAAACCACATTGAGATACAATCTCATGCCAGTTACAAGGGAAATCATTAAAAAATCTGGAGACAACAGATGCTGGAGAGGATGTGGAGAAATAGGAACACTTTTACACTGTTGGTGGGACTGTAAATTAGTTCAACTACTGTGGAAGACAGTGTGGCGATTCCTCAAGGACCTAGAAACAGAAATTCCATTTGACCCAGCATTCCCATTACTGGGTATATATCCAAAGGATTATAAATCGTTCTATTATAAAGACACATGCACACGTATGTTCACTGTGGCACTGTTTACAATAGCAAAGACCTGGAACCAACCCAAATGCCCATTGGTGATAGACTGGACAAGGAAAATGTGGCACATACATGCCATGGAATACTATGCAGCCATAAAAAACGATGAGTTCGTGTTCTTTGTAGGGACATGGATGAATCTGGAAACCATCATTCTCAGCAAACTGACACAAGAACAGAAAATCAAAGACCGCATGTTCTCACTCACAGGTATGGGCTGAACAATTAGAACATATGGACACAGGGTGGGGAGCATCACACACTGGGGTCTGTTTGGGGGGACTGGGGATGGGCAGCAATGGGGAGGGAGATTGGGGAGGGGTAACATGGGAGAAATGCCAGATATAGGTAAGGGTGGGATGGAGGCAGCAAACCACTTTGCCATGTATGTACCTATGCAACAATCCTGCATGATCTGCACATGTATCCCAGCACCTAAAGTACAATAAAAAAAAATTTTTTTAAAAAGGAAAAAATATAAGACAGAAGTAATGTCCAAAAAGGAAATGACAAAATAATGACAAAAGAAAGCACAATTAATTAAGAAAGTATGTGTGATACGATGTAAAATACTACACAAATATTAGGCTATACTTCCATAGGTTGAGACCTTCTAGACATCAGGAAACAAGTCTTATTTGTCTAAAAAAGACGATCTCTAACAAAAATTAGGCAATCAATATTCTGTTTATATTGTGCTCTTAATTCCCCTAGCAGGTGGAATAATCTTAGGGTGGAAATCATTTTCAAAAAGCTTTGTCAAAAAGCCTTTGAGTCACAGATCTAAATGTATGAATAACTTCTGGACTGGATGATTTTTGATATCTGGGGGCTATTTAGGGTCATTCACATAAAACCCTTTGAGATTTGAACAGTCAGAAAACGAGAAGAATTGGCTTACTAGAGACAGACAAAATTCATTTAGATTGTTCAAAAAAAAAAAAAAACGTGAATTTGCACATCGTAAACAGATGAAGTTCAAAGTAATACTAGGAATAATTCTAGATGTGGCCATTAAGAATATTTTTGAAGGCCAAAAAGGTAACATTTAATTATAAGAGGGTGGGGCTAGCTTAGGCTCAATAAGAACAGACATGTTTGATTTATTTTGCTTTGTCTTATTTGTTAGCTTGCCCTTCTCAAAGGTCAGAAAAATTCTTACAACATAGTACATCTGGATTGTAATAGATATTTAACAAAGTTTCACAAAATATTCCTTAGGCAAAATGGAGACATGGAACTAGGGAATAGGAATAGGACATTGAAGAAGTGAACTTCTTTTGTGGTCATTACAAAGGTCCGAAGTTAATGGGCACATGCCCCTTTGGAAGGAGATATTTTAAAGGATATCCATTGGCAGTTCTCATTAACCCTGTACTAACTAACTAGTTCAACATTTTGGTAATATATAAGATGAAAACATTAACAGCAAGTTGATTAAATATTTGAATAAAGCTGAAAAGGATAGTAAATTTAGCATATGATTCTAGTGTATGATGTATATGCTGATGTAGTATTTAGTATATAATTCTATAGACATATGAATTATAATAATTATAAATATTTATAGAAAGAAAATAGGTCATAGATTAAACAAATAAGATTATTCAGTTAAGAGTACCATTCTGCCACTGCTTGGTTATGTTATCCTGGAGAATTTGCTGACCTTTCTTTATCCCACTTTCTTCATCTATAAAATAATAATTACAATAACTTCTACCATACAAGTTCCTTTGATATATAAAAAGATAATCTATGTGAGAAAACAAAATGTTAAGCGCTAACATACATAATTTGTTATTATTAGGTATAAAATTATCTGCTTAAAAAATATAAGAGCTTAGAATGTAGAATATATATCTTAGAAGACATACATTATGGAAAAATGCAAGGATTTTATGTAACTGTAACTCTAGTAAAACTCAATAATGGCATAAGTCTGCTATAACAGATAATAGAATCCCAAGCTTTGGTGATGGACAAAAAAATATTCAGGTCAAATGAAGCAATACCCTATCCTAGAATGGTTAAACCATCCCTGAGGTACTGACTTCCATGTTAGATATTGAATTTTCAGAAGAATCCAGGAAAATAATGATCAAGAAATCAGACTCTGGTGATCTAAGCAACAAGAAGGGGGTAAAGACTAATATTATGAGGAATCCTGAAGCAAAGACAATATTCAGTATAAAGAAGAGAAGAATTAGCCAACTTTATGTAGTTGAATGACTGTCATGTGGGTGACATTTTGGGAGGCTTTAGGAACAGAGTGGAAATCAATAGTTAACAGTACTCGCTGGTCAGATTTCAAATCTACATAGTAATTATCATCTTAATGATAGTAATAATAACAATAGCAGTAAATGCTTACATGAGGCCTACTATGTGCCAGACACTGTCATATGTGCTATATAAGTCATTGAATCCTAACAATGATGCCAGGAGAAGATACCAATACTATCCCCTATTTAAATTTGAGGGACCTGAGACATGTAGAAGTTACATAGCTTGCCCAAAGTTGCACGAGTGAGGATTCAAACACAGTAGTCTGGATAGAGATCTCCAGAGATATGCTACCTAAATTTATAACAGTCTGAGCTCTCTTAAACACAAACGATCATGGTGGTAGGGGGAGAATATGATTTCTTTTCCTGAAGTTGCTAATCACAAAGTGACCCTACGACCTCTTGTTCAGATAGGTAAATAAAATGACCTGTAGAGATTTTTCCTTTTATTTATGAGCAGTACTGAAGAATGTTTATGAGCCAAGTTCTGCAATAGAAGTTGAGAATGCCACCCTGAACCCATGATAAAATGTTTATCCCCAAAGTTTGCAAATTAATACAATATATAGGTATTAGTAAAATAAATAATTATAATTGTGATTGTTGCTACTAAGAAGTACATGATGATATAAGAACATTAATAGGGAACAAGATGAGGGATAAGAGACAGGGCTAACATACAGCTCCCACCTGGATGAACAGAATGGCTTGTGGAAACTCATGCCATTCTGTTCTTTTGCTTTAATGATCTTTTGCTTCAAAAATCATTGCAGGAATATACTAAGAAAACCAAAAGCATTCACAGATTTTTTTGAAAGAAGCAGCATACCACTGCAAATTCTGCAAAATAGGTAGATCACAAAAGAGAACTTAACCTTACCTAGAGCTGAAACAAATTTAGGGAGTGGCATGAAATATAAAAGTAGAAGTAGCAGTAGGAAGTGCTTGCAGGCATTCTCAGTCTCCAGCTTGAACCTAGGGAAACCATTCCTGACTACATCTCACAGGGGCCCTTGGGGAAGGCAGCCAGTTGAATTGGAAAGAAGTTGCAGGGCAAAGGAAGCTTCTAACTGAAATTGGTAGTGGTTTTGACTAGGCACAAATTTTCTCAAATGGAGTCAGGAATGAGCAGAAGTTGCTGCAGATATGAGATCAGGCACACAAGAGCAACTGGCAGAGTAAACAGATGGGGAAGGATGAGGTCTGAAAGCCATGCTTGCTTTCTCAGAAGGGAAGTTCATGTCCTGGGGCAAGGTCTGAGTGTGGGCACTGAAGGAGAGACCAGCTCCAACAACTGTGTTGAAGCATCTCACTACCAGCTTTCCCCCACTACCATGAAAAACTATATGACACAGGTAAGGCAATGAAGATCCTCTCTGGAACATAACCCCAGTATCCTGAGGACCACCCCCCATTCCAGTGGCCACAACAAGCTCTGCCAATGGGGAGTCTGAGCCTCAACCTGCCTAACCCTGCCCCAACCAGATGGTATTTCTCCACTCACTTTTGTACCTGAACACAAAAGATATAAATTTGGGAGAGCTTTATGGCTCTGCCCATCACCTGAAAAAACGAAATACTTATTCTGTCCAACTTAAGGCAAGCTTAGATCCCTCTACTACTACTGCAGCTGGTGCTCTTATGACAATGTCACCTCATGGCTGGAGGCCAACCAACTCAGGCCATTACAGCAACTCATGACAGAATAATACTGATCCCAGGAAGAAGAAAATAACATCTAATTCCACCACCTGCATCTTACTGGCAAACCAGAGGTCCTGAGTCTGTCCACACAATAGTATCACTGCTAGCATAACCAGCATTCCAGAAAAACAACACACTAAACAAAACTACAACCAACATCTACTCTGGGGGAGGTGCTAGGAGAATGATAAAGACTCTGTGAGAGTCTGGTATGCATGACTGGGAGACCTGAAGATGGATCACATCACAGGACTCTTTGCAGACATTCTTCAGCACCAGCCCAGAGCCTGGTAGCCCTGCTGAGTGGCTAGACCCAGAAAAGCAGTAACAGTTACTTCAGTCTGTCTTGCACAAAGCCCCATCCCTAGGAAAAGGGGAGAGCACCACATCAAGGGATTACCTTGCGGGACAAGAAAATTTATATAGCAGGCCTTGAGTTTCAGACCTCTCTACTGAAATAGCCTACACAGATGAGAAGGAACCAGAAGAGCCATTGTGGTAACATGACAAAACAGGGTTCTATAACACACCACAAAGATCACACCAGCTCCCTAGCAATGGATCCAAACCAAGAAGAAATCTCTGAATTGCCAAATAAAGAATTCAGGAAGTCGATTATTCAGCTACTCAAAGAGATACCAGAGAATGGTGAAAAACAACTTAAAGAAATTTAGAAAACAATACAGGATATGAATGAAAAATGCTTGAGAAAAATAGATATCATAAAAAAAATGCAATCACAACTTCTGGAAATTAAAGACACATTTAGAGAAATAAAAAATGCAGTGGAAAGTTTCTACAGTAGACTAGAACAAGTAGAAGAAATAACTTCAGAGCTTGAAGAGGAGGCTTTCAAATTAACCCAATCAGATGAAGATAAAGAAAAAAGAATCATAAAATGAACACAGCCTCCAAAAAATTTGGGATATGTTAAACAGCAAAATCTAAGAATAATTGGTGTTCCCAAGGAAGAAGAGAAATCTAAAAGTCTGAAAAACTTATTTGACAAAGTAATTGAGGAAAACTTCCCTGGCCTTGCTAGACGTCTAGACATCCAAATACAAGAAGCTCAAAGAACACCTGAGAAATTCATCACAAAAGGATCATCACCTATGTACACAGTCATCAGATTATCTAAAGTCAAGATGAAGAAAAGATTATTCAGAGCTGCAAGGGAAAAGCACCAGATAACCTCTAAAGGAAAACCTATTAGATTAATAACAAATTTCTCAGCAGAAACCTTAGAAGCCAGAAGGGATCAAGTTCTCATCATTAGAGTCCTGAAACAAAATTATTTTCAGCCAATAATTTTGTATTCAGCAAAACTAAGCTTTATTAATGAGTCTTTTTCAGATAAACAAAGGCTGAGAGAATTTGAACTACTAAGCCAGCACTACAATAAATGCTAAAGGGAGTTCTAAATCTTGAAACAAAACCTCAGAATACACTAAAATAGAACCTCCTTAAAGAATAAATCTCACCTATAAAACAATAACACGCTCACACACACAAAATAAAACAAGGTATTAAGGCAATGACTAGCATGATGAATAAATGAGTGCCTCACATTTCAATACTAACTTTGAAAGTAAATGGCAGAATGGATAAAAATCCGTCAACCAAATATCTAATGTCTTCAAGAGACCAACCTAACATATAAAAACTCACATAAGCTTAAGGTAAAGGAGTGGTAAAAGATATTCCACACAAATGGAAACTAAAAGCAACCAGGAGTAGCTATTCTTATACCAGACAGAAACAGACTTCAAAACAGACAAAAACAGCAAAAAAAGACAAAGAGGGATATTATATAATGATAAAAGAATTAGTCAAACAAGAAAATATCACCATTTCTAAATACATATGCACCTAACACTGGAGCTCCCAAATTTATAAAACAACCAATACTAGACCTAAGAAATGAGACAGATGACAATACAATAATAGTGAGGAACTTCAATACTTCACTGACAGCACTAGACCATGTCATTAAGACAGAAAGTCAACAAAGAAACAATAGACTTAAACTACACCCTAGAACAAATGAACATAACAAATGTTTATGGAATACTCAAGCCAACAACTAAAGAATATGCATTATTGTCTTCAACACATGGAACATTCTCCAAGACAGATCATATGATAGGTCACACAAAAAGTCTTAAGAAATTTAATAAAACTGAAATTATATCAAGTGTCCTCTCAGACCACAGTGGAATAAAACTGGAAATTGATTCCAAAAGGAACCCTCAAAACTATACAAATAAGTGGAAGTTAAATAATCTGCTCTTGACTGATCTTTGGGTCAACAGTGAAATCAAGATGGAAATTTTTTAAAAACTTGAGCCAAACAATAATATTGACACAAGCTATCAAAACCTCTAGGATACAGCAAATGCAGTGCTAAGAGGGAAGTTCATAGCACTAAATGCTTACACCAAAAAGTCTGAAAGAGCACAAAGAGACAAAGTAAGGTCACACCTCAAGGGACTAGAGAAATAAACCAAACCAAAACCCAGTAGAAGAAAAGAAATAAAGATCTGAGCAGAACTAAATGAAATTGAAACAAAAAACTACAAAAAATAAATGAAGCAAAAACCTGGTTCTTTGAAATGATCAACAAAATTGATAGACCGTTAGTGAGATTAACCAAGAAAATAAGACAGAATATGCAAATAAGCTCAAGTAGAAATAAAACAGGAGGTATTACAACTGATACCACAGAAAAAAAAAGATTGTTCAAGGCTACTATGAACACCTTTATGCACACAAACTAGAAAACCTAGAGGAGATAGATAAATTCCTGGAAATACACAACCCTCCTAGATTAAATCAGGAAGAAATAGAAACTTTGAACACACCAATAACAACTAGCAAGATTAAACAGTAATAAACAAAATTGCCAAGAAAAAGAAAGTTCAGGACCAGACGAATTCACAGCTAAATTCTATCAGAGGTTGAAAGAATTGGTACCAATCTTACTGAAGCTATTCCAAAATGTACAGAAAGAGGGAATTCTCCCTAAATTGTTCTATGAGGCCAGTATTACCCTAATGCCAAAACCAGGAAGGGACATTACAACAACAACAACAAAAAAAAAAACTATAGACCAATATTCCTGATGAACATAGATGCTAAAATCCTCAACATAATACTAGCTAAACAAATCCACAGCATATCAAAAAGATAATGCACTATGATCAAGTGGGTTTCATACTAGACATGCAGGGATGGTTTACACAAATCAATAAATGTGATACACCACATAAACAGAATTAAAAACAAAAATCATATGATCATCTCGATAGACACAGAAAAAGCATTTGACAAAATTCAGCTTCCTTTATGATTTAAATCCTCAGCAAAATTGGAGTAGAAGGATCATACCTTAAGGTAATAAAAGCCATCTATGGCAAACCCACGGCCAACATCATACTGAACAGGGAAAAGTGAAAAGCATTCTCCCTGAGAACCAGAACAAAACAACAATGCCCACTTTCACCACTTCTATTCAACATAGTACTGGAAGTCCTAGCCAGACCAACCAGACAAGAGAAAGAAATAAAGGACATCAAATTGGTAAAGAAGTCAAACTGTCACTTTTTGCCAATAATGTGATTGTATACCTAGAAAACCTTAAAGATTCATCCAAAAAGCTTCTACATCTGACAAATGAATTCAGTAAAGTTTCAGAATACAAAACCAATATACACAAACCACAGCATTGCTATACACCAATAACCAAACTGAGAAACAAATCGAGAACTCAATTCCCTTTATAATAGCTGCAAAAATAAAAATACTTAGGAATATGCCTAACCACAGAGGTGATAGAGCTCTACAAGGAAAACCACAAAACACTGCTGAAAGAAATAATCAATGACACAAACAAATGGAAAACTATCCCATGCTCATGGACGAGTAGAATCAATATTGTTAAAATGACCATAGTGCCAAAAGCAATCTACAGATTCAATGTAATTCCCAAAGTACCATCATCATTCTTCAAAGAACTAGAAAAATAAAATAAAATTCATATGATATCAAAAAGAGCCCACATAGGCAAAGAAATCTGAGAGCATCACATTACTCAACTTCAAACTATACTACAAGGCTATTGTTGCCACAACTTCTTTGTACTGGTATAAAAAATGGGTATATAGACCAAGGGAACAGAATAGAGAATCCAGAAATAAAGCCAAATACTTACCATCAACTGATTTTCAACAAAGCAAACAAAACATGAAGTGGATAAAGGACACTCTGTTTAACAAATGGTTATGGGATAATTGGCAAGCCATGTATAGAATAATGAAACTGGATTGTCATCTCTCATTTTATACAAAAATCAACTCAAGATGGATCAAATACTTAAATCTACAACCTGAAACCATAAAAATTCTAGAAGATAACATCAGAAAAAACTCTTCTAGATGTTGGGTTAGGCAAAGAGTTCATGACCAAGAACCCAAAAACAAATGCAAAAAACAAAAAACAAAAAAACAAAAACAAATCGCTGGAACCTAATTAAACTGAAAAGCTTCTGCACAGCAAAAGAAATAGTGAGTGGAATAAACAGACAACCCACAGAATGGGAGAAAATATTTGTGAACTATGCACCTGAAAAAGGACTAATATCTAGAATCTACAAGGAACGCAAACAAATCAGCAAGAAAATAACAAATAATCCCACCAAAAAGTGGGTAAAGGGTCTGGTGTGGTAGTTCACACATGTAATCCCAGCACTTTGGGAGGCTGAGGTGGGAGGATCACGAAGTCAAGAGATAGAGACATCCTGGCCAACTTGGTGAAACCCCGTCTCTACTAAAAATACAAAAATTAGCCAGACATGGTGATGGTCGCCTGTAATCCCAGCTACTCAGGAGGCTGAGGCAGGAGAATCACTTGAACCCAGGAGGTGGTGGTTGCAGTGAGCTGAGATTACACCACAGAAAAGCAAAACAAAACAAAATAATGGCATTTGCAGCAACCTGAATGGTGTTAGATCATTCTAAGTGAAGTAACTCAGGAATGGAAAAGCAAATATCTTTATTCTCACATGTAAGTTGGAGCTAAGCTTTGAGGATGCAAAGACTTAAGAAGGATATTGGAATTTGAGGACTCAGGCCAAAAGATGGGAGGGGGTGAGGGATAAAAGACTACACACTGGGTACAGTGTACACTTCTCAGATGACATGTACAGCAAAATCTCAGAAATTACCACAAAATAACATCCATGTAACCGAAAACCACCTGTTTCCCAAAAACTATTGAAATAAAAAATAAGAGGAAGAAAAATAACAATTTTAAAATGAATATATCATGGGGAATTCTTTTTTCTCTGTAATATCTAAGTGAACATTCCTAAGGAAAAGATGTTAAACCCCCTTTTCACCATCTATTGAAACATATATCTGCTGGCCTTTTAACTTAACTCACTTAATTCTTGGTATATCATCAGAGTCCTCTGGACTCGATTTTAGTTTTTTAGTTGCCTTGATGAGAATTGCTAATTATTTATAAGGATTGATATTTCATGACATCTATTCTTTTAATTTTTATTAAAGGTCTATCAAGGAACAAAATTAAATTTACTTATTTTTTAACTGAATAAATTCCATTCTATCTCACAATTACAATATAAGTCCATTGAAACTTTTTATAAATCTAAGATACTTTTTATCTTGAAACAATTTTCTATTTCATCTTTCTAAGAATTGTTTCATAAATTATCATTGATTATTCCCAGTAATACTAAGAAATACGAAATAGTAACAAAACAGATAAATGTTGGAATCATCTAAAAATGATGATGTAACATTGAAATAAATCATCACTATTGCATCATCTTTCAATTTTTATACTGAGTTGACCAAAATACTATATCATTAACTTCTAAAAAAATGATAAAGATACACCAGAGGGGAGTCTCAAGATGGCCAAATAAGAGGCAGCTCTGGAATGCAGCTCCCAGCAAGAGAGATGCAGAAGCCAAGTGGTCTCCACAATTCCAAACGAGGTACCAGGTTCATTTTGTGGGTCTAGTTGGACAGTGGGTATAAAGCTATTGGGCAAGTTGAGGTAAGGCGGGGCACTGCCCCACCCAGGAGGTGCATGCAACCAACCAGAGGACTGGGGGATCTCCCCCTCTGGGACTTTGGTTCAGATACAGCACTCCACGCAAGCCCTCTACAACCCACAGAACAGGAGATCTTCGCCGGGCTGCAAAGCCTCAGCAATCTGCCTGAACAGGGCAAAACAGCAACTTCAGCCGGTGCCGGGGCTGTCAGCATAGATCTAGGTGGAAGCACTGCCTGACACTGAGAAACCCAGAATGCCAGTGGGATGGAGCTACCTGCCCCCAGAAAGAAAGGGAACTGAAAGCAGGGATACAAACCATATGGCAGGACAGGTCTCCCCCTAACAAAGCATAGCAGGCTAAAAAACTCACTTCAGAGTTTTGTACTCAGAACATCAGTTAAAGAGCAACCAGGAACAATCCAGTTCAGCAGTGGGAAGGGCAGCTGCCATTGACAATGCCAGCCTAATTTTCCTGAGTAAATAAAAGACGCAGCACCTCCACTGAATTGATGGCATCCCAGCACCTCTGCAGGCAGACAAAGGAAAGGCTGCCTCCTCAAGCAGCTACCTGAGATCAAAGCTATATAAATCCAACAAGATGGGAAGAAGCCAGCACAAGAAGGATGAAACCATCAAAAACCAGAACACCTCTCACCCACCATGATATCACAACTCCTCATCAGCAAGGGAACAAAGCAGGATGGAGAACGAATTTGATGAACTGACAGAAGCAGACTTCAGAAGGTGGGTAATAACAAACTTCTGAGTTAAAGGAACATGTTCTAACACAATGCAAAGAAACTAAAAACCTTGAAAAAAGGCTAGACAAAATGCTAACTAGAATAAACAGCTTAGAGAAGAACATAAACGACTTGATGGAGCTGAAAAACACAGAATGAGAACTTCATGAAGCATACACAATTTCCAATAGCCGAATAGATCAAACAGAAGAAAGGATATCAGAGATTGAAGATCAACTCAATGAAATAAAACAAGAAGGCAAGATTAGAGAAAAAAGAATGAAAAGAAATGAGCAAAGCCTGCAAGAAATATGGGATAATGTGAAAAGACTAATGTATGCTAGATCAGTATACAGGAAGATGATGTGGAGAATTAATCCAAGCTGGAAAATGCTCTTCAGGATATTATCCAGGAGAACTTCTCCAACTTAGCAAGGAAGGCCAACATTCAAATTCAGGAAATACAGAGAACACCACAACAATACTCCTCTAGAAGAGCAACCCCAAGGCACATAATCATCAGATTCACCAGGGTTGAAACGAAGGAAAAAATGCTAAGGGCAGCCAGAGAGAAAGGTCGGGTCACCTACAAAGGGAAGTCCATCGGACTCACAGCCAATCTCTTGGCAGAAACCCTACAAGCCAAAAGAAAGTGGGTGCCAATATTCAATATCCTTTAAAAAAAGAACTTTCAAACCACAATTTCATATCCAGCCAAACTAAGCATCATAAGTGAAGGAGAAATAAAATCCTTTACAGACAAGCAATTGCTGAGAGATTTCATCATTACCAGATCTGCCCTACAAGAGCTCCTGAAGGAAGCACTAAACACAGAAAGGAAAAACCAGTACCAGCCACTGCAAGAAAGAACCAAATGGTAAAGACCAATGATGCAATGAAGAAATTATGCCAACCAAAGGGCAAAACAACTAACCAGTAACAAAATGGCAGGATCAAACTCACACATAACAATATTAACATTAAATGCAAATGGACTAAATGTACGAATCAAAGGACACAGACTTGCAAATTGAATAAAAAGCCAAGAACTATTCATGTGCTGTATTCAGGAGACCCATCTCACATGCAAAGACTCACATAGACTCAAAATAAAGGGATGGAAGAAGAATTACCAAGCAAATGGAGAGCAAAAAAAAAACAGCATGGGTGACAATCCTAGTCTCTGATAAAACGGACTTTAAACCAACAAAAATCAAAAGACACAAAGAAGGA
>CAUYLG010069977.1:0-15000 GCA_963573385.1 Cacajao melanocephalus
TTTAATTGGGGCATTTAGTCCATTTACATTTAAGGTTAATATTGTTATGTGTGAATTTGATCCTGTCAATCTGATGCTAGCTGGTTATTTTGTCAGTTGTTTGATGCCGTTTCTTCATAGTGTTGCTTCTTTACAATTTGGTATGTTTTTGGAGTGGCTGGTATTGGTTGTTTCTTTCTATTTGTAGTGCTTCTTTCAGGAGCTCTTGTAAAGCAGGCCTTGTGTTGGTGAAATCTCTGAGTACTTGCTTGTTTGTAAAGGATTTTATTTTTCCTTCTCTTGTGAAGCTTTGTTTGGGTGGATATGAAATTCTGGGTTGAAAGTTATTTTCTTTAAGAATGTTGAATGTTGGCCCCCACTCTCTTCTGGCTTGTAGGGTTTCTGCTGAGAGATCTGCTATGAGTCTGATGGGCTTCCCTTTGTGGGTAACCCAACCTTTCTCTCTGGCTGCCCTTAGTATTTTCTCCTTAATTTCAACCCTGGTGAATCTGAAAATTGTGTGCCTTAGGGTTGCTCTTCTTGAAGAATATCTTTGTGGTGTTCTCTGTATTTCCTGAACTTGAATGTTGGCCTGCCTTGCTAGGTTGGGGGCATTCTCCTGGATAATATCCTAAAGAGTATTTTCAGCTTGAATTAATTCTCTCTGTCGCATTGAGGTACACCTATCAAACGTAGATTAGGTCTTTTCACATAGTCCCCTCTTTCTTGAAGACTTTGTTCATTCCTTGTTACCCCTTTTTCTCTTATCTTGCCTTCTCATTTTATTTCATTGAGTTGATCTTCGACCTCTGATATCCTTTCTTCTGCTTGGTCAATTCGGCTGTTGAAACTTGTGCATGCTTCACGAAGTTCTCGTGTTGTGTTTTTCAGCTCCGTCAATTCACTTATATTCCTCTCTAAGTTGTTTATTCTCATTAGCATTTCATCAAATCTTTTTTCAAGGTTCTTGGTTTCTTTGCATTGGGTTAGAACATGTTCTTTTAGCTCAGAGAAGTTTCTTATGACCCACCTTCTGAAGCCTGATTCTGTCAATTCATCACATTCATTCTCCATCCAGCCTTGTTCCCTTGCTGGTGAGGAGTTGTGATCCCTTGTAGGAGGAGAGGTGTTCTGGTTTCGGGTGCTTTCATCCTTTTTGCACTGGTTTCTTCCCATCTTTGTGGATATATCCACCTGTCGTCTTTGTAGTTGTTGACTTTCAGATTGGGTCTCTGAGTGGACGTTGATTGATGAAGTTTGTTGATGATGAAGTTACTTCTTTCTTAGTTTTCCTTCTAACAGTCAGGCCCCTCTGCTGTAGGACTGCTGAGGTCCACTCCAGGCCCTGCTTGTCTGGGGATCACCTGCAGCAGCTGCAGAACAGTAAGGGTTGCTGCCAGTTTCTTCTGCTATCTTTGTCCCAGAAGGATACCTGCCAGATGTCAGCCTGAGTTCTCCTTTATGAGGTGACTCTTTGGATATACAGGGGTTAGGGAGCTGCTTGAGGAGACAGTCTGTCCTTGTAGGAGCTCACGTGCTGAGCTGTGAGCTCTGTTGTTCATTCAGAATTGCTGGGCAGGTACATTTAAGTTTGCTGCAGCAGAACTCATAAATGCCTTTTTTTTCCCCAGGTGCTCTGTCCCACGGATTTAGGGCTTTATTTATGAGTTTCTGTTGTGCTGCTGCATTTTTTCAGGGCTGCCCTGCCCAGCCAGGTGACTCGGTGTCCCAGGTGTTCCAATCGCCTGTTGAAAAGGCGCCGGGATCTGTGTGATTTCCCATGCAGCGACCCACTTCACTGGCTAAACAGCCATGCTGAGATTCATGGTGCTTTCTTGCCTGGGAATCTCCTGGTGTGGCTCCCTGTTTCAGTCTCCTTTTTTTTATCAGTTGAATGGGTGACTCTCTATCCCAGGAGCTCCAATCACCAGCTAAAACAGCACCTGGACCTGTGTATTTTGTGCGGAGAATGGCAGCACCGGCCAAAACAGCTGCACCGGCCAAAACAGCCGCGCCAGCCAAAACAGCTGCTTTGGTGACCCGTGGGGCTCCTCCATCTGGGAATCTCCTGGTTTGTGAGCAATAAAAATCCATCTGAAAATGCGGCATCCACTCACCCTCAACGCTTTTGCTGGGAGCTGCAATCCTGAGCTGCTTCTAATCGGCCATCTTGGATCTGTCTCTAGACATATTTAGATATCAAACTAAAAGTTATAAATTCAGTTCGAATTCCATTCATTCCCCTGAAACAGTAGAATATAAAAGCAATGATAGGTTCTCATTATTATGAATACAAGGGTCTGAGTGTTTGCATTCCTCCAAAATTTGTATGTTGAAACCTAATCCCCAGTATCATAGTATTACGAGGTTGGGCCTTTGGTAGCTGATTAGGTCCTGAGAGCAGAATCCTCATAAATGAGATTAGTGCACTTGCAAAAGATGCCCAAAGTCTGAGCGTGGTGGCTCATGCCTGTAATCGCAGCACTTTGGGAGGTCAAAGCAGGCAGATCACCTGAGGTCAGGAGTTTGAGACCAGCCTGGCCAATATGGTGAAACCCTCATCTCTACTAAAAATACAAAAATTAGCTGGACATGGTCATGGGCACCTGTAGTCCCAGCTACTCAGGAGGCTAAGGCAGGAGAATTGCTTGAATCCAGGAGATGGTGGTTGCAGTGAGCCGAGATCGCGCCACTGCACTCCAGCCAGGGTGACAGAGAGCAACTCAGTCTGAAAAAAAAAAAAAGAGGCCCAAAGAACCAGCTAGCTCTTTCCACCATGTGAGGAAGCAGAGAGAAGGTGCCATCTATAAATTAGAAAATAAGCCTTCAGGAAACACCAAGTCTGTGGGCACTTGATCTTGATCTTGGAGTTCCTAGCCTCCAGAACAGTGAGAAATAAATTTGCTGCTTATTAGTCACTCAGTTAATTGTATTTTGTTATATTTTGTTGTATATTTTGTATTTAGCTGCCCGAATGTACTAAAACAAGGAGTAACAGTCAAAATATTTAATGAGGGACACAACACAGCACTCCTCAGTCAGAAGGGATGCTGGACATATTAATGGAGGAAGGTCCTAGAGCAACTTCCCTCCCCTCCCCTTAGTTGGTAAGTTCTGGGAAGGTTAAGGGGTGATAGTAGGGGAATCAGGAACTACAATTCCTTGTATGGAATGACCTCCTTGTACCGAATTATCTCAATATTTAAATAACCAACCAGTGTGGTTATACTGGTGTCCCAGATGAATGTGCACCCTTGGTAGGTGGGTTTATTCTCTGCCCATGCTTCAGACTTCCAGTATGTGGATGGAAAAACCCAATCCCAAAACCATTCTTTTAATTGTTAAGATAATAAAAAGGCCTAAGCAGTTACATAAAGATTTTGCTGAGACACATGAAAATCAAGGGAAAATGCAAGTGGAAAGTCATTTCACTTCAGGATACTTAAGACTGACTCAAAAATTTCTGTGAAATGTATGTAAGATGCAGCTTCAGTGGATTATGATGCCTCAAACCATCTTAAAAGGCAAACCAGAGAAAGGGAAACTGTTACAGCTGGTTTGTTACATCAGCAAATGTGATTACTTCCCAAACTGTCTCTTTTCAGTGATTTTTAAAAAAACCTGTTAACTGTATTTATTGAATCTAAGACACAATTATTTCATATGCCACTAAAAATCCTGCCAATTACACCACAATCCACTACTTTAGTATCATTTGAAAACTTTTTAAAATTTATGAAAGAGCTGTTAGACTTATTTATATATTTTGTCATATATCATTCTTCTTCCTACATTAGAAATACAAATGAAATATATTCCCCAAGGCAATCTATGGATGCAGTGTAACCACTATCAAAATACCAATGACATTCTTCACAGAAATAGAAAAAAACAGTGCTAAGATTTATATGGAACCTCAAAAGACCCTGAATAGCCAAAGCAATTTGAGCAAAAAGAACAAAGCTGGGGAGGCATCACATGATTAGACTTTGAAATATATTGCAAAGCTATAGTACTCAAAACAGAATGACACCAGCCTAAAAATAGTCTATGTAAACCAATGGAACAGAATAGAGAACCCAGAAATAAATCCATATATTCACAGCCAACTGATTTTTAACAAAGGCTCCAAGAACGTATAATTGGAGGCAGGGTGTGGTGGCTCACCCCTGTAATCCCAGCACTTTAGGCGACTGCAGTGGGAGGATCACTTGAGGCCTGAAGTTCAAGAACATACAATGGGGAAAGGACAGTCTCTTCAACAAATGGTACAGGGAAAACTATCCGTTTGAAGAAGAATAAAACTAGACCGCTATCTTACGATATACAAAAATCAACTCAAAATGGATTAAAGAATTAAAGAATAAGAACCAAAACTATGAAATTACTAGAAGAAACCATGGGGGAAACACATTAAGACACTGGTCTAGGCAAAGGTTTTTTGGATAAGACCTCAAAAACACAGTTAACAGAAGCAAAAATGACAATTGGGATTATATTAAACCAAAATGCTTCTGCACAGCAAACAAAAACCATTTAAAAAGTGAAGAGACGAACTAATAAATGGGAGAAAATATTTGCAAGCTATCCGTCTGGAAAGAGATTCATGTCCAAAATGCATAAGGAACTCAACCAACAGCAAAAAATCAAATAATTTGATTTAAAAATGGGCAAAATAATCTGAATTGACATTTATCAAGAGAAGACATACAAGTGGCCAACAAGTATATGAAAAAAAATACCCAACATCACTAATCATCAGGGAAATGTAAGTCAAAATGACAATGATATATCATCTCATCCTAGTTAAAATGGCTATTATCAAGAAGACCAAAAGTAACAAATGCTGACAAGGATGCAGAAAAAGAGGGCCTCTTATATACTATTGGTAGGAATGTAAATTAGTACAGCCATTATAAAAAACAGTATGGAAGTTCCTCAAAAAACTAAAAATAGAAATAGCATTTAATTCCACAATTCTACTACTGGGTATATATTCAAAGGAAAGAAAATCAGAATGTTGAAGAGATATTTGTACTCCCATGTTTACTGCAGCACTGTTTACAATGGCCAAGATATGGAGTCAACCAAAGTGCCCATTGGTGGACAAATGGTTAAGGAATATGTGGTATGTATACACAATGGAATATTATTTAGCTGTGACCAAATGATTTGTAATTTTTGGCAACATAATATCCTGGAGGACATTATGATAAGTGAAATAAGCACAGAAAGCCACTGCATGTTTTCACTCATGTGGGAGCTAAAAAAGTTCATCTCATAGAAGTAGAGAGTAGAAATAGAAGTTACTAGAGGCTAGGAGGCGTAGGGATTTGGGGGAGGAATAGAGAGATTGGTTAATTGATGCAAAATTCAAGTTAGATAAGAGTAATAAATTCTATAGCACAACAGGGTGGCTATAATTAACAATAAATTATGGTATATTTCAAAATAGCTAGAAGAGAGGATTTTGAATGTTCTCTACACAAATAGATGGTAAATGTCTGAGGTGATGGATGTTCAATTACTGTGATTTGATCATTATACAATATATACAATTATGTCTCAATTTAAAATATATGCATATATAAATGAAATCATTTCTTCACATCAGTGACTTTTTTTTTTTTTTTTTGTGACAGAGTTTCACTCTGTTGCTCAGGGTGGAATGCAGTGGCACGATCTTGGCTCACTGCACCCTTGACCTCCTGGGCTCAAACGATCTTCCCGTCCCAGCCTCTTGAGTAGCTGAGACTACAGATGCACGCAACCACACCTGGATAATTTCTAAATTTTGTAAAGACAGCGTCTCACCATATTTTCCAGGCTGGTCTCAAACTCCCAGCTTCAACTGATCCTCCTGCCTCAGCCTCCCAGTGTTGGGGTTACAGGTGTGAGCCACCATGCCTGGCCAGTGATTAACTTACTATGTTTTTGCCCAAGAGTGGCAGTTTTAAAACTATGTTCACAAATGTTTTGATACTCCTCTCTTCAATAGATGGAGCCTAATTCCCCTCCCCTTGGGTGTGGACCGGACTTAATGACTTGCTTCTAATGAATAACATAAAGTTGATGTGACAGCTGTGATTTTTGGCACTAGGTCATAAAAAGCCACCGTGGCTTCCCTCTTAGTTGTTCTCTTGGATTGTTTGCTTCAGACAGGCCAGACACGTAATCCTATCAAGAGGCTGAATATGGAGAGGAATTCAGATCTCTGGGCAATAGGCACCTAAGTAAGCTTGGAAATGGTCCTCCAGCTCAGTCAAGTATTCAGATGCTGCAGCCCCAGCCAACCCTTTGACTACATCTCATGAGAGACCCTGAACTGGCACACCCAACTAAGCTGGTCCTGGATTCTTGACCAACAGAAACAAATACATATTTGTTGTTTCAAACTGCTACATTTTGGGGTAATTTGTTATGCAGTAACAGATAATATACCATGAGTCAACAATTTTCAGTCAATACCTTCTGTACCCTTAAAATCATAGATGATGCAGCATTTCTTAAAAGGAGTCTCCATTATTATCTTTGGGAATTTTTTCTACACTAATGATATACATTCTGCAAGTTTTGCTGGAGATGTATGGGCAGTAATAACTGCAACAGACCTGCCTGTTGGCATACCATGAATGAGAGACACATCCCACTTTCAAAGACGTTAAAATATGGTGGGGAAAATGTGCATCATAGAATCGGTGAAAGACATTTTAGGTTGTGTTTATTATTTTCCTTCTGCCTCCATCAACCCCTTTCCTTCTCTAAGAACTTGACCTTGTCCATTTCAGGACAAACCAGAGGTTTGTAGGGGGTTACTGTATTCACATCCTCCACTTTACATGGACAGCACAGGGCTTGTATGGTTATGGGGAAAAAACAGTTGGTGTGAATTGAATGCTTTGTTAACTGTAACATTTCCCAGCCCAAGCAACCTTTGCTATGAATGTCACAAAGGGGAGTAACTTCTTTGTGGAATTTTGAAATTGCTGGGTAAGTGGTGATGGTGGTTGTTGGGGAAGGAGCTTATGATGCTGGTGGAATTTGGGGCCTTAAAGGGGGTGTATTAATCTTTAAAGAGTTGGGAATATTTCAGTTAACATGTAATAGTTTGTATCCTGCAACAATTCATTACCAGCATATTAGGTAATGCATATATATATTTATATATTTATATATATATATACACACACACACACACAGAGAGAGAAAGAGAGAAGCAAGAATGCAAACAATTAGCAGTGTCACACACAACGTGTGCATAGTCAACGTAAATATAAAATAAAGACAAAGATGGACCTGACCTAACTACACTGATATCCTCCTTTAATCCTTCACCACTAAGATATCACGTATGGAAAGGCTTTTAAACTATTAAGCACTAGACAAATGTATGCTTTAATTACGTACGTGTGCTGCCTCCATGTTGAGAGGAGTTGCAAATCCTCATTTAATTCCCACCTGTGCCTGACTTTGAGTACTTTCTCTGAGCTTTCTCTTCATTTCTGATTTCAAGGAAAGGTATGAGGAACAGAAATAGAAATAATGATATTTAATATGATTTAGAAGAAATTCAGAAATAATTGTGCTTATAACCCCTACAACGTAACTCCCTTTCATATCTTTGGATGAATTTATTTAAGCCCTAAATCTTCTTCCTTCTCTGGAGCAAAAGCTCTTAAAATAGAGCTTCTTTCCTGTTCTGATCACCTGTAATTTAAATCTCTTTTTACAGATTTATCCTTCCCCTTTTTTTCTTCAGAGGCTCTAACTCTTTCCCCGACTGGAATTTCTTGGGTCACAGAAGTCCCTCCCTCCTTAACATTTATAGTGCGTCTTTCAATTCAACAAATATATGAACAAGTATTGCTAGAGAGGCTACCTTAGATGCTGCAGGGGATTAAACAAAGAAGACCGGAGTCCCAGATACTGCCTGCCTTCAAAGGGCTTAGATACTTACAAGGAAAAGTAAGTATACAATTAAATATAATATAGGGTCGTGTGTATTATACTGGTACAGAAAAGGAAGACTACCAGTACTAGGTGAGGATTTCCTCTCCTGAGATTCTTGTGGTGGTTGTTTCCTTTCTTGATTGCTTAATTTATTTTTCAGACAGGGTCTTGTTCTGTCACCCAGGCAGGAATGTAGTGGTACCATCACGGCTCACTGCACCCTCAACCTCCCGGGCTGAGTTGATTCTCCCACCTCAGCCTCCCCAGTAGCTGAGACTACAGGTGCATGTCACCATGCCCAGCTAATTTTAAAAATATTTTTTATAGAGATGGGGTTTTGCCATGTTGCTCAGGCTGGTCTTGAACTCCTGGGCTCAAGCGATCCACCTGCCTCAGCCTCCCAAAGTGCTGGGATTATAGGCCTGAGCCACTGCACCTGGCCTTGACTGCTTGCTTTTGACAGTTTTAGTACACCACCGTTTTTTTCTCTGTAAATATTGCAACATTATTCTTTCCTATAAATTCATCAGTTTTTTTTTACTGTTTCTTCCTTTAACTCTTAAATTCATGTTATATTCTGCAAAGATGCTTCAGTTTGTTTGTTTGTTTCTTTGTTTTGAGATAGTCTAGCTGTCACCCAGGCTGGAGCGCAGTGGCACAATCTCGGCTCACTGCAACCTCTGCATCCTGAGTTCAAGCGATTCTCCTGCCTCAGCCTCCTGTGTAGCTGGGATTACAGGTACCCATCACCATGCCCAGCCAAGTTTTTTGTATTTTAGTAGAGATGGGTTTTTGCCATGTTGGCCAGTCTGGTGTCGAACTCCTAACCTCCGGTGATCCACCCGCCTTGGCCTCTCAAAGTGCTGGGATTACAGGCATGAGCCACTGTGCTTGGCTGTTTTTGTTATTTAATTATTCTATCAAAACCAGCGGTGGTAAGAAAATACCATTTTAGTTTTATTTCTTCTTTGAATGGTCTTTACCTTAGAGTTGATATTCCTGCCTGTGATCTGCATGTATCTTCTATGGGTGGGTAATCCTTCTCTGCCTCCACCCTTGTCCACGTTGTGTATCTGATGACCTAAACAGCAGCTCCCTGTTATATTTGTCCTTCACCTGCTTATTTCTGTCAATACACCATTATTAAAATTCCTCAAGTCACATGGTTTTCTCAATTTTACCTTTTCTTTTTCTCTTTCCAAAATCTTAAGTTGACCTCAGTCAAGGGTTTCTTTTAATGTTTAGCCATACTTTTAAAAAAAAGTAATAAAGTCTTTATCGTTTATGGGAAATCATGTTAGTGTAAAGTGATATTTCCAATGATGTTACATATGGATCAGGGGCATCTGAGACAAAAACATCTGCATACATCTCTTGGTTGACTACCAAATGAATGCTTTTTGCCCTTTTCTCACTAAGAGAACCCAGATTTTCTTCAGGCTCCTCCTAGTGGCCATATTCTTAAGAGGTAGCTGGAGACAAATCTTGATTAGTTAAACTAAGCAAGGAGGTACCATTTCTCTTGACAAACGCAAGGGTTAGACATGGGTATGAGGTATTATTGTGACATGTAAGGGAAAGTCTTCTGGGGGGCTTTAGTAAGTTTTTTACACTAAAAACGAGGGTGTTCCCTTTTATTGCCTCTGGATATTTCTACCCGCATACATGGCCGGAACCATGGTTGCCACTTAGCAACCGTGATCATTGGGACCACAGTCTCATCCCTGCGTCATTGAATTAACCAACTCACAACTTCACTACATCCGAACTTTTTTATGTGAGATTTTGTGTCCTTATTGTATGTCATTATTAGCTGGGTTTTCTGTTGACTGCAGTTGAAAGCCAAGCAGCCTGTGTGACATCTCCTCTATGGTGGAAATAGACAACGTTAAATTATTTTCCATTTCTTCTTTTGTTGCCTGATAAGATTTGGATTTATATCCTTGACAAATTTCATGTCAAATTGTGATCCCCAATGTTGGAGAAGGGTCCTGGTGGGAAGTGATTGGAACCTTCGGACGAATTTCCCCCTTGTTGTTCTCATGATAGTGAGTTCTCAAGAGATCTCATTGTTCAAACCTGTGTAGCGCCTCCCCCTTCACTTCTTTGTCATGTTAGACACTCCTTTGTCATGTTAGACATCTCCTTTGCCTTCTGCCATGATTGTGAGTTTCCTGAGGCCTCCCAGCCATGCTTCCAGTCTGCAGAACTGAGAGTCAATTAAGGCTCTTTTCCTTAGAAATTACCCAGTCTCAGGTAGCTTATTACAGCAATGCAAGACAGTCTAATACAAAAAATAGGTGCTGAGAGTTGGGTATCGCTATGAAGATTCCACATTGCTTGAAAATGTGGAAGCAACTTTGGAACTGGGTATCAGGCAGAGGTTGGAACAGTTTGGAGGGCTCAGAAGAAGACAGAAAGATGAGTGAAAGTTTGGCACTTCCTAGAGACTTGTTAAGTTGTTGTGACGGAAATGCTGATAATGATATAAACAATGAAATCCTGAGGTGTTTTCAGATGGAGATGAGGAACTTACTGGGAACTGGAGTAAAGATCACTCCTGCCATGTTTTAGCAAAGAAACTGGCAGTATTGTGCTCCTGCTCTAGAAATCTGTGGAACTTTGAACTTCAGAGGGATGATTTAGGGTATCTGGTGGAAGAAATTTCTAAGCAGCAAAGCTTTCAAAATGTGGCCTGTTTTTGAACAGCAAAAGCTGTTCTAACAGCTGTTTCTAACAGCATATGGTCGTATGTATTCACAAAGAGATGGTCTGAGACTGGAACTTACATTTAAAAGAAAAACAGAGCATAAAACCTTAAAAAAAAATGCAGCCTGACCATGTGGTAGAAAAGAAAAACTCATTTTCTGGGGAGGAATTCAAGCTGGCTACAGAAATTTGTGTAAGTAAAGAGAGGCCAAATGTTAATAGCCTAAAGAATGGGGAAAATGCCTTGAAGACATTTTAGAGACCGTCACAGCAGCCCCTCCCATCTCAGGCCTGGAGGCCTAGGAGGGAAGAATGGTTTTGTGGCCTGGACCCAGGGCCTTGCTGCCCTGTGCAACCTTGGGACACTGCTCCCTGTGTCTCAGCCACTCCAGCTCCAGCTGTAGCTAAGAGAATCCCAGGTATATCTCAGGTTGCTGCTCTAGAGGGTGCAATAAGCCTTGACAGCTTCCATGTGGTGTTACGCCTGCAGGTGCACGGAGGGCAAGAATTCAGGCTTCAGAGCCTCCGCCTAGATTTCAGAGGATGTATGGAAACACCTGGGCGGAGCTCTCGTGGAGAACTTCTACTAGGGCAGTGTGAACGGGAAATGTGTGTGTTGGAGCCGCCACACAGTCTTCACTGGGGCACTACCTAGTAGAGCTGTAAGAAGAGAGCCACTATCCTCCAGATCCTGGGATGGTAGAGCCACCACTGGCTTACACTGTGTGCCTGGAAAAGCTTCACCCACTCAATGCCACTCCATGAATGCAGCCAAGGGGTCCGTACCCAGCAGAGTGACAGGGGAGGAGCTGCCCAATGCCTTGGGATCCCACCCCTTGCATCAGTGATACCTGGATGTGAGACATGGAGTCAAAGGAGATGATTTTGGAGATTTAATATTTAATGACAGCCTTGCTGGGTTTCACACTTGCATGGGGCCTGTAGCCTCTGTTTTTGGCTAATTTCTCTTTTTTGAAATGGGACTATTTAGCTAATGCCTGTACCCACACTGTATCTTGAAAGTAACAACTGGCTTTTAATTTACAAGCTCATAAGTGGAAGAGACTTGTCTGGTTTCAGATGAGACTTTGGACTGTGGACTTTTTAAGTTAATGCTGGAATGAGTTAAGACTTTGGGGGACTGTTGGGAAGGCATGATTGTATTTTGAAATGTTAGAAGGGCATGAGATTTGGAAGGGGCTGGTGGAAAATGATATGGTTTGGATTTGCGTCCCTACCCATAAATCATATCAAATTGTGATCCCCAATGTTGGTGGACAGGCCTGGTGGGAGGTGATTGGATCACAGGGATGCATTTCCCCCTTGCTGTTCTCATGATAGTGAGTTCTCATGAGATTTGGTTGTTTAAAAGTGTGTGGCACTTCCCCCGTTCTCTATTCCTCCTGCTCCAGCCATGTAGGACATGCTGGCTTCTCCTTCACCTTCCACCATGATTGTAAGTTTCCTGAGGCCTCCCCAGCCCTGCTTCCTGTACAGCCTACCAAACTGTGAGCCAGTTAAAACTATTTTCTTTATAAATCACAGGTAGTTCTTTATAGCATTGTGGGAATGGACTAATACACTGCCCTTTCCCTTTCTCCTCAGGGTACTCTTTTCCCTTGCAGTTACTCACAACCTTCCTATTCTTTTAAAATTTTCTGCGCACCAAATTTGAAGAGTTGTGAGATTGGATTATTCGTCCTTATAGAATAATAAAATAGTGGGAATAATTATGTATTGTTTTTTATCAGTCTGATAAAGCTAGATATGAATTCATTCTTGGGGTGTTCAGCATGAATACTATTTTCCCAAACAAGAGATTGCATATTTACCATACTTTAGATGAGTTAATCTCTCTGAATGTCAGCTGCCTCATATGTTAAATGGAGATAATAACTGTAGTATCTCTAGAGTCACTGTGAGAATTATGCAAGATAATTCACATAATCACACAAACTTGTGTCATCCTCAGGCCCTCACCATTCCTTCACAGAGGTTTTGGCACACTATCACTCTGTCCAACACTACTTCTGTAACAATTTTTAGTGCTTTCAATAGCCATAGAGATGATTCTTCCAAAGCCTTAATTATGTAACCTCTTCTCTTATAGTGATCCTGAAGTCCACCCTACCTCAGCTACTCAACCCTATGGCCTTACCCTAGACCTCTTCATTTCCAATAACTGTAAGTAACTACCTCCATTACATTAATTCACTTCTAACCATTATGTTATTTCTGCTACCTTCTATCTTTCTAGCTCACTTACTCAACTACTCATACTTCAAAAACCTTTGACTCCACCTGATTGAGAAATCCACTGATGCCATTGCCTTGTTAACTGCCTCTAAATTTCTTCATGTCTTCATGTCCCTCTTTATGCAGCTTAGTTATTATAGTAAAATATTAATGAGTCACTTTTGTATTCCCTGAACTCTCCTTCCCTAATGTCTCTCAATCAAACTATCCTGGCAAAAATCAAACTAGTCAAGGTTAAATGGCAAACCAGTCACGGTTACATCCAGCCGACACAGCTCTAATAACCATGCAGTTGATTAAGGCCAGAGAAAAATCTGAAAATCCATGATAATTACACTCAAGTGGGCCTTTAGTGCTGCTCTGCAAATGTACTACATTCTCTAGTTTATTCACTTTTCCAGTCTCCTGAATACTTCCTCCCTATTTTTGCATTCTTAGTTGATGACTGCTTGTATTTCATTAGAAAATAGACACAATTGGGGCCAGAACAGTGGCTTACAAATCCCAGCATTTGGGAGGCTGAGGTGGAGGATCACTTGAGGCATGAGGCTAGGAGTTCAAGACCAGCCTGGGCAACATGGTAAAACCCTATCTGCACAAAAAAGAAAAAGAGAGGAAGAAGAAGTTGAAAATAGACATAAGCAGAAGAGAACCTCCACAAACTCCCATCCCCACTTTTATCAGGCTACCTATATCTTGCTCTGCCTTTCCTCCTGCTTCTATGGATGAAATCTGTATTTCTAAAGGTTAATCTCTATTTAAGGCTAGATTGCATCCTCTTCTTGCCTACTCAAAGATAGCAATTCCTTCCTTTTCTTTCCAGCATCAGCAACTTTTCCCTCTCTATTGAAATCACTTTCATCAGAAAAAGAATGCAAAGATATATTTTAAAAATAAGAAAATGCCTATAAAAAGAAAGCTGTTTCGTTCCTATACCTACTTTCTACGCCATTTCTCTGTTCCTCCTAGAAAGAGTTTTCCACATTTACTCTCTTTACATTTTCATCTTCCATTCTCTCTTAAACTTATTCCAACCAGAGTTTTGACCCTACTGCTCCATTGACAAACTTATTTTCAAAGTCATGAAAGCTCTCTCTATGTGATGAGGTCCAATAGTTGATTCAAGTCTTCATCTTACTTGACCCGTCAGCATTTGCACAGTTGGCTGCTCCCTTCTTCTGGAAGTCATTGTTTTTTTCTGTTGGCTTCTGGAACTCTGCTTTCACTTGGTTTTCTTTGTACATTACATGCTTTGTATTTTCCCATCTACTTCAGCTACTCACCGTTATGGTCTTACCGTAAGCTTCTTCATTTCTGACAACTGTAAGTAACTGCTCCCTTATTTCACTTCTAATCAATACACCCTCTCGCTGCTACCCCCTATCTTTTCCATTTTTTTTTTTTTCAGCATTCTTTACTGGTGTCTCGTCAGCCTCGGGGTGTGATCTTTATACAACCTTAGGTAACTCTTCTAGTCTCATAACTTCAAACATCATTTCTGTGCTGATGATTTCTATATTTATTTATCTAGGTTGGACCTCTCTCCTGAACCTATACCATACATCCATTTGTCATTTCACTATCTCCATGTGAATGTTTAATAGACACCTCACATTTAACATACCCAAAGCCAATCTCTTCATTTCCTTCCTCAAATCTATTTTATTCTGCAGGTTTCTTATCTCAGCTTTTTGTTTGTTTGTTTTAATTTTAAAGGCAGGGTCTCACTCTGTTGCCCAGGCTGGAATAAAGTGTTGTAAGTGTGGCTTGCTACAGCCTCAGCTCAAGCAATTCTCCTGCCTCAGCCTCTGAGTAGCTGGAACTACAAGTGCGTGCCATCATCCCCAGGTAACCTTTTTAAAAATTATTTTTACCAGAGATAGGGTTTCACTATGTTTTCCAGGTGGTTCTCAAACTCCTGGCCTCAAGCAATCCTCCTACGTCAGCCTCCCAAAGAGCTAGGATTACAGGCATGAGCACTGCACCCAGCTTCTCATCACTTTTTAAATCTTACTTTGTCAGAAAAGATTCTATTAATCCATACCAATTACTTTTTATGTATCTAATATCCAAATCATTAGCTCCTTGTGGCTTCACTTTTAAAAC
>CAUYLG010069981.1:0-35718 GCA_963573385.1 Cacajao melanocephalus
CACATTACACCTATTTTAAAAGTGACCACATAATTGGAAGTAAATCACTCCTCAGCAATTGCATAGCATTTCACAGGTTTAAATAAAATATTGGTTGGCTGCTTGTTTGTTATTTTCATCTCTTATTCCTTCCTGTCTCCATAGTTAAGTACAATTATTGGCATAAAAGAGGTTTTTAATACCCATTTTTAGACTGCATTCTAGCCTGGGCAATAGAACAAGAATCTCGTTCTCTCTCCCTCTTTCTCTTTCTCTTTTATTCTCTCTTACATTCTTTTTTTTCTTTCTTTCACTGTCACTTTCTTTCCTCTCCTTTTCTTTCTTTCAAAAAAAATATAAATAAAAAAAATAAGACAGTGTGGTATTGGTATATAGCCAATAAATCAATGAACAGAATACAGAATGCACAAAGAGACCCAAACCTAGGAGTGAAAAACTGATTTTTGACAGATGTATTAATCAGTTTTCATACTGCTATAAAGAACTGCCTGAGACTGGGTAATTTATAAAGGAAAGAGGTTTAATTGACTCACAGTTTAGCGTGGCTGGGGAGGCCTCAGAAAACTTAAAATCATGGCAGAAGGTGAAGGGAAAGCAAGGTACCTCCTTCACAAGACTGCTGGAAGAAAAACTGCCCAGCAAAAAGAGAAAAGCCTCTTATAAAACTATCAGATCTCATGAGAACTCATTCACTATCAGAAGAACGGCATGGGGGAAACCACACTCATGATTCAGTTACCTTCACCTGGTCTCTCCCTTGACACTTGGGGATTACGGGGATTATAATTCAAGATGAGATTTAGGTGGAGACACAGAGCCTAACCATGTCACTACAGAGGAGCAAAACCAATTCAGTGGGAAAAGGGTAGTCTGCAAGAAATGGTGCTGGAACAATTGCAGATGCATATGCACAAATGTAAACTTCAATCCAAACTTCATGCCATATAAAAATTGACCCAAAAATGAGCCAGGTATGGTGGCTTATGCCTGTAATCCCAGCACTTTGGGAAGCTGAGAAGGGCAGAACACTTGAGGTCAGGAGTTTGAGACCAGTCTGGGCAATGTGCCAAAACTCCATCTCTACTAAAAATACAAAAATCAGTCAGGCATGGTGGTGTGTGCCTATATTCCCAGCTACTTGGAAGGCTGAGGCACAAGAATTCCTTGAACCTGGGAGGCAGAGGCTTCAGTGAGCTGAGATCACACCAGTGTACTCCAGCCTGGGCGACAGAGTAAGACTGTGTCCCCCTACCAAAAAATTGACCCAAAATAGATCACAAACCTAAAGATAAAACATGAAACCATACAACTTCCAGGGGAAAGAAAAAACACAAAAGAAATTCTTTTTATTTTAGGTTAGGCAAATATTTCTTAGCATGACAACAAAAGTACAATTCATGAAAAAAGATAAATTGGAAAAAATTGTCAAAAAGGAGTACATACTGTATGATTCCACTTATATAAAATCCCAGAAAATGCAAACTTATTTATAGCCACATTAAGGACATCAGTGGTTAATAAAGGCAGGAGGCCAGGAAGGAACAGAAGAAGACATCATAAAAGAATGCAAGGAAACTTTGGGAGGAGATGAATATGATGATTACCTTAATCGCAGTTATGGTTTCACAAATATAAGTGTGTGTGTGCATCAAAACTTATCACACTGTACAAGTTAAATGTGTACATTGTCAATATTATTGTCAATTAAACTTCAACAATGCTGTAAAAAATTAAAGAAATAATTTCAAAATAGCATATTATTAAGGATAGTATTATAACAGTTATTTTAAAACCTTTACTGTTTGTAATATACATAAAATCAACTATTTCACCTTTTAAACAGATGATGCACATTGTTTATTTACTTTGAATTTACCCTGAGACAAATATGATGTTTTAACAAACTTAAAATGATGAATCATGTTTACTTTGAGAGATAAAGTCATTTTTTAATTGTAGACTGAATTATTTTTAGTTACAGTATCAAAAAATAGGGAAAAGTGTTTTCAGGACCTTTTAATGGGACTCTTTCCACGTGGACAAGAAAGCAATCAACTAGCTTATGTTTATGCATATTATATTCTATTCCTAAACATAATGCAACAGTGACTGAGTGACTGACTCATGCGCTCTGACATCAGAAAAGATTCAGAACGTAACTGTTTCTCCCCACCTCCATGGACCTTACTCTAGTGGATCCATCATCCTCTGTCGTCTGGATTATTACAATAGCATTCCATCTATTCACCCTCCTTCTGCCACTGCCTCTCCTATAGCCTATCTTAACACAGACCCTCAAGCCTCTTAAGGCATTACTTTGCTCAAGACCCAGCAGTGAATTCTTTATGAAACCAAAATTTTTACAGTGGCATTTGAGACTTTTCAAAAGTACTACTACTCTCCTTGTTCCGTCTACTCCCATCACACTGGTCTTACTCAAACATGGCGGCCACACTTTCACTTGTTCTGCCTGGAACATTTATGCCCCAGACACTTCTCAGCTTGCCTTCTTAGCTTCTTCAGAGATTTATCCAAATGTTACCCGCCTCCACTCCCTACTGCATCTTCTGTCTTATTGTCCTACCTAATATGCAAAAGTATCTGACATACCACGTATTTTACTTATTTGTGTAATGTATTGCCCTTCCTGTGTCTACACCTTTTGCAAAATGATTTGTGGCTCCTCCCATCAAGAGGGGGAGTCTTTCTCACCACTCTTTGAACCTGGGCTGGCCAATGACTTATTTGGTCAAGAGAATGCAGGGGAAGCAACAGGCTGAGGTGAAGAGGCATCATGTACCTCTGCTCTGTCTTTAGCTTCTCTTCTCTACCTTAGCTAGGCCCAGATCAGACCCAAACACATAAGCATGCCCCAGTGAAATAAGCCAAGCCCCACCTGCCAACCCTTAGACAAATGAGTGTTTGTACTGAGCATGGTGGCTCACACCTATACTCCCAGCAATGTGGGAAGCTGAGGCAGGAGGATCACTTGAGGACGGGAGTTTAAGACCAGCCTTGGCAACATAGTGAGATACCATCCCTACCAAAAAAAAAAAAATGTGGTGCACATGTAGTCCCCATGTTTAGGAGGCTGAGGTGGGAGGATCACTTGAGGCTAGAAGGTCAAGGCTGCAGTAAGCCATGATTATGCCACTGAACTGCAGCCTGGGTGACAGAGTGAGATCCTAACCCTATTAAAAAATAGTAACAGAAATAGTCGTTTTAAGCTCTTAGGCTTTGGCATGATTTGTTATGCAGCATTATTGTGGCAACAGACAGATCTATTGTCTTTCTCCACCAGCTAGAATATAAACTCCATGGTGGCAAGAGTTTATCTGTTTTGTTCCCTGCTGTATCCTCAGGGCCTAGAATGCTGCTTAATAAATCTTACTGAATAAATCAAAGAATTTGAATCAGATGACTCTAATTTACAAATTAGTTGGTCATTTTGAGGTGTATATATATATAGAACATACCATTTTAAAATCATCAGGAATTTGAGAATGTAAGCATTAATAATTATAATTCCTATAATTGATAAATGGTTCATTAAGGATATAAAATATGTAGTACATTAAGAAAATATTTTTAATTTAAAATTTAATAGTCAGTGCTATGACTGATACTCCGATGAGGGTAAACCGACTGAAAGACAGATGAGTGAACTTTGATTATCGGTTCTTTCCCAACTGCTGGACCTGATATGTACTGTATTAGTTATTTATTGCTGTGTAGTGAGTTACTCCAAAATTTAGCAGCTGAAAGCAATAACATTCATTATCTCATGCTTTCTGTGAGTCAAGAATCTGGGAATTTTAAATAGGTGTTTCTGACTCAGGTTCTCTCATGAGGCTGCAATTAAAGTGTTGATCAAAGACACTGTCATTTCAACACTCAGCAGGGGAGAACCCACTTCCAAGATCACTCCCATAGTTGTTCTCAGGCCTCAAAAAATCCACTTCCAAACTCAGTCACATGGGCCTTCAGAGTAAGTAATACAAGAGAGAACCGGAGAGAGAGCACCCAAGACATAAGCCACAGTCTTTTTCTCTTTTTGTTTTTCCTTTTTCATTTTTCTTTCTTTTTTTTTTTTTTTTTTTTTTTTTTTTGAGACAGAGTCTTGCTGGAGTGCAAGTCTGAAGTGCAAGTGGAGTCAGGCTGGAGTGCAGTGGCATGATCTCAGCTCACTGCAGCCTCTGCTTCCCAGGTTCAAGTGATTCTCCTGCCTCAGCCTCCCGAGTAGCTGGGATTACAGGTGCATGCCACCATGCCTGGCTAATTTTTTTGTGTCAGTATCTATATCTTATCTATCTATCTATCTATCTATCTATATGTATGCATTTTTTTTTTTTAGTAGAGATGCGGGGTTTCACCACGTTGGCCAGGCTGACCTCAGGTGATCTGCCCACCTCGGCCTAACAAAGTGCTGGAATTACAGGCATGAGCTACTGCACTCAGCCACCAGTCTTTTTATAAAATAATCTCACAAGAAACATCCTGTCATGCTGTATCCTTTTCATTACAAGGGAGTCAATAAGTCCAGCCCATATTCAGGAGGAAATGATTACCCAAGAGCATAAATTAGTATTAGAAGGTAGGGACGATGAAGGCCCCTTTTAAAGACTGCCTACACATGCACATAGGGCCCCTCAGATTCCATTTTTAGAAGGCAAGATTTATATAATAATTTCCATGCTTAATTATTTTAATTAAAATGGCATCAGATGCCATTATTGAATTTAATAATATAAATCCTCAAAACAATTTCCAAACTTCTGTAGGTTGGAAAAATCTGGACACTAAGTTTACATGCATACCCAAAATTCTGGAGCAAGTATTTAATCCAGGGGTGATCAGAGCAAGCAATGTGATTTAAAGGTATCAAGTAAAAGCTTTTGCCAAAAAGTCTTATCTTTTATAATAACTAAACTTTTTTAGACATTCATTTTATTTAGTGTGAAAGATCTATTTTCAAGAGTCATTTATTTCATCAACTGATTACCCTTAAGTATCTAGAAGTAGACAAGTTTAAAGATACTAAAACTGGCGCAGTGGCTCACGTCTGTAATCCCAGCACTCTGGGAGGCCGAGGCAGGTGGATAACGAGGTCAAGAGATCGAGACCATCCCGGCCAACATGGTGAAACCCCACCTCTACTAAAAAATACAAAAATTAGCTGGGTGTGGTGGCGTGCGCCTGTAGTCCCAGCTACTCGGGAGGCTGAGGCAGGAGGATTGCTTGAACCCAGGAGGTGGAGATTGCAGTGAGCCCAGATTGCGCCACTGCACTCCAGCCTGGAGCCTAGCAACAGAGCAAGACTCTGTCTCCAAAAAAAAGCTACTAAAACTATCATCCCTGCCCTCAAGAGCTAAAATTTAGTTGAAACAAATACAAGTAACCCCAAGAGTGAGAGGGTCCCCCAAATGATTTTGGCAAGGCAGTTCTTTTCTGCTTAAGAAAATCAGTGGCTAGAACATTTACTAAATCTATATCTTAAATAATTGAAAAATAACTCCTCTACATCTCCATTCTTCCTGTAATCACACTGAATTGGATTATGAGAAGAGAAAAGAATTCCTCTAAAATAACATTTCTATTTCCATTGACTTTTTCAGCAGGAGCAGCAGGCTGCCCTCACCACCTGGCTCACGAACAAACATGAGCTAACTCACGACTGTTCTACCATCACAATCTTCAGTTACACAGAATGCCAAAAAAGCCAGCAACATCACTTTCTCATCTTTCTTGCTTCCTTCCTTCTTTCCTTTATTTCTAAGCAAGCAAAAAAAAGAAAGTGTCTCTATTAATGCTGGTCAGTACAAAACCAGATACACATTGCATTTCTTACTGTGTACATGTGAGTCTACTCACACATTGGCATATAAATTTATTGTTCTGATCAAATAAGCTAATGATGATGGAAACATCACATGGGTATATGCCAAATACCTATAACATCACATGAGTATATGCCAAATGCCAAAAATGGCTAAAATATATAGCTGTTTAGAGTGCTGCAAAAAAAGATCCTGAGGCAACTGAGATTTCTGATTCCTAACTGCAAGTTCTGTATCAAAAAGACATAGAATCTGGGGCTGAATGGCCAGGTATGCTGTTGATGAAAAGGGAATGAGGCAAGAGAAATGGAAGCTAACATCTGTAAAAGTGATTTATTCACATGCACACACGCATGCATGTGTACACGCAAACACACATACACAACATGTCTTCTTGAAAATCAGAATAAGGAGAGAAGAATTATCATGTATATCTTTGGATATGAATGGCTCTAAGGGGGATCTAATGATTCTCTTAAAAAAACTACTCTGCCTATTTGCTTTGTGTAGAATCATTAAAATACTGACTGATACAGAAGGCACTGAAAATTATACTTGCTTTCATACAACTTTCCAATATAAGATTTACATAAGCCCAACTAAGCACTTATTCTATGATATAATGACACAAGTACATCCTCTTTCATTGACTCCTACTTAACATAGACTCACTAGTATTCACATTTTAATTAGAATAGTATCTGCAAAACTTCCTCCATACCAGTTTAAAGAATTTGTCTTACATTTACAGACAAAAATGAATCCATTTCTTGAGAGAAAGTAAAATAAAGAAGTAAGCTCATTATTTGTGCAATTGAAGCACGATTAAAACAACTTTACATCAATTATCTGACCAGGATACTAACTTCCATTTGCTACTTTACACATGTAGGTGTCTGCTTTCTAAAATGTCAAATAAAAAAAGAATCAAGTACTAAAAGAGCCCATCTCATTGGAGTTTGTGAAAATTCATGGAATTGGAGTTTGAAGGAATGTAATTAGCTTGCTTGGAATTTGGCTAGTCCAGCTGAGTTAACACCATAGTTCTTTCAAAAATGTGCCACGGGACCCATAAGCTTAGGGAATACAATAGCTACTCATAACCTCAAGGACAAATTTCCTCAATAAAAGGTCTCTTCAAGTCAGATGCAATTCCTTGTCTAACGCACATGACCATCATCAGCTATAGGCCAGTGGAAAGAATAGTTTTCATCTCACTTACCAAAAACTCCTGCTGCAATAAATCAGCAAAACTGTACTGAGTGCATGGTGTGAAGAAAGCCTAATCTATTTTGCTATTGGGTCTGCTCACATGGGGTTGTTGAAGTAAACTCAGCATTACTGCAAATCCTGGTTAAATTCCCTTACTCTAAGCTACATGTGCAGAAACTCTGTAACCCTTAATATTTCACTAATCAGAATTTCTAAAAACCTTCCCTTCTTTCCAATCATTTTGTTCTACAAATTAATGCTTTTTGTTAACCTATATATATTACAGCATTTAACAACTTAAATTTTCTGTAATTACCCTTGGCTGGATTATTAAAAGCGCTCATGATTCTCTGAATGCTGTCGTTGGGCCTCAAGCCTGAAATCTTTTTATGCACTTATAAGTTTAAGGCTGAAGTGAGTACAGGGCTCTCAACTCTGCATTTCAAAAACCTGTCTGTGACTCTATAACTAGGAGTTTTTAATCTGAAGTTTTCCAGGTATCCATTAACCCTTGACACTTTAAGCAAAACTTGACTGGGCTCGTGTACATTTTCTACAAAGAGGGCTACCATGTAATCAAATACTTGTCTGATCTTTATCCTAGGTTTCTGGCATGGAGCTTCTAACCTTGGAATTTCCCAAGTAATAGTAGTATATTTGTTATTTGTGAGACCCTTGGATCACATCTGAGTTTATGCTAAAGAGATGGATGACGCAGGGTGAGGTCTGGCCACCAAAGAAACAAACCACGTGACTGCAGGGTTGAGGCTTGGGCTAGCCCCACCTCTGCGGAGAAACAGAAGGGTAGAGAAAAGTTAAACCATGTGACCAATGAGTCAATAAATCATGCCTATGTAATGAAACGCCCCCCAAAACACTGGATACCAAGCCTCAGGTGAGTTTCCTGGTTGCTGAACACACTGATACATAGATTAGGGGAGAGGGAACAAGCGGGTGAAGTTTTCTGACTCCCTGTGGAAAGGACAATGAAAACTCTGTGAAACTCTTCTTGATCCCGTGGTAAATGTCTCTTCATTTGACTGGCTCTCATTTGTAACTTTTATAATAAAACTGTAATTGTTAGTGCTTTCCTGAATTCCATGAGTTGTCCTAGTGAATGATCAAACCTGACTGGGTTGTGGGAATCTCCAAATTTTTAAACAGTTGGTCGGAAAGGCAGGTAGCCTGGAGACCTGCAGCCTGCAACTGGCATCTAAAGTGAGGACACTCTTGTGTTGGTGGGGCTCTTACCTGTCAGATGCCAAGCCTGGGTAGTTAGCATCAGAATTGCGCTATAGCACACTTGGGGTCCATACCTGTTAGATTTTCAAAGAACTCTTTGACCCGAATAGTAACAACCACTCTTCTACAGAGTCCTAAGCAAAGAACTTTTCAAATGAAAGAAAAGTTCTTAAAAAGAGAACCAAGAAAGCCACATTAGCTATAAAGAACAGTCAAGTGGCTTATGTTAACTTAAAAAAAAAGGTGGCTGTGTAAATTATCAGACACGTTAGGTGCTTAAAAGGCAGAATAAGTCCTAAATCCTCTCACAGTCTAAACTTAACAAAATCACAAACAAGGGGGCACAGACAGAAACAGAAAAAAACCTCAGTACCTAACTCCTGATCCTCTCTATCCAACACCTTCTTCCCACCACTGTACCCCATCACTTGCTCCTTTCACAGTCTTCCCCATCAAATGGTAACACCATTCTCCAGTTGTTCAGGCCATCAACCTTGGAGTTACCTTTGATTCCTCTACTATTCCTCTATTTTTCTCATACTCCCTAAAATAGCAACAAATCCTTCAAAATGTGTTCAAAAAAAGGTGACCTTACTTTTGACTGCAGTAGTTCTAAAATTGTGGTCCATGAACCCCTGGAAGTCTCCAAGATCTTTTCATGGGATCCACAAAGTGTTCATTAAAGAGAGAGTCCAGCAAAGTGAAGCCGTGACTTCAAGAAAGAGAAAACATCACATTGAAATATTATTTGACCTTTTCACTGCATTGACATTTGCAGTAATGGCACAAAGGCAATGACAGATAAAACTGTTGGAGTTTCAGCATATATCAAGGTAATGAACAGTACCTTGGTGCAACAGAACTATCTTGGTCCAATTGTTGCTGCTATAACAAAATACTTGAGACTGGGTAATTTATAAAAAACAGAAATTTGTTTTCTCACAATTCTGGAGACTGGGAAGTTTAACATCAAGGTATTGGTAGGTTTGCTTGTCTGGTGAGGGCTGCTGTCTTCTTCTAAGATGGTACCTTATCACTGCATCACCAAGCAGGAGGAATGTGGTATCCTCACATGGGAGAAAGCAGAAGGGCAAGCCAAACGCTGGATGCAGCCTCTTTTATAAAAGCAATTAATCCCATTCACAACGAAGGTGACTTTATGACCTAATCAATTCTTACAGGACTTACCTCTTAATACTATCATATTAGCAGCATCTGAATTTTGGAGGGAGACGTTGATCACCACCTGCAGGGTGATCTAACTCTTGATCTTCTCTACCCAAAGCATTCTTCCCACCCCTGTCCTCTGCACCCTATGCCATCACTTGCTCCCTTCACACTCTTCTCCATCAAGTGGTAACACCATTCTCTATCCTTGGAATTTCCCAAGTGATAGTAGTATATTTGTTATTTGTGAGTCCCTTGCGAATAACCCTGCAAACCCTAACTCCACGATGGATGAATAAATGCACTCACACACAGAATACAGTGAACGAGTGGGCTAGGGAAGTCATCAGCTGCTCTCAGAGGGCGATTGCAACTACAGGACACCAACTAGTTCTCCTCCCTCACATTTATTCAGTATAGATTTGACAACAAAGGCTTTGAGTAAACACACTTGAGAATAATTAACATGGTTAAGAGAGTAGTTCTTCAAAAGATTTAAGTTCAGGTACTAATGCTTGGAGCAAACACCATTAAAGGATAATTTCCCTGGTTGACCTCCCCCTAAGAGGGCCATCTTGCTCAAAGGTTACATGAGTAAACAAGCTAGTTAGAGTAGAGACAAAGGAATGTGGGGAAAACAGACTTAACTAGGGAAGCTTCTATTATCCCTAATCTTTACCCTATGACCTAATAATGATCTAAGGTAAGAACCAGCTGCCTTCAGCCTGTTCCTTTACTGTAAGTTATGAAAACCTTTCAGCTTTCCAAAAGGTTTGACACTATATCTTATAACTTTCCCTAATATTTCCTTTAATATTTTGCCAACCACCCTGAGTGAATCCCAACATTTGAAGGTACACATTCAAACATAACATGCACCAAATTGTACTTGTGGTCTTGTAATCCTCAGTGCCACATACTGAGGGACGGAGACGGAAGGAGAAGAAAAAGATGCCAGTTTCACTTAAGAATGTCCTTAATAAAACAGTGCTGATTTTTTATTTTGTTAAATATCAACCTTTGAGTACATGTTTTTTAAATATGCTGGGTGACAACATGGGAAATATACACAAATCACTTTGTCACATGCTGAAACACTTGTGGAATTTTCTGTGTTGCAAATTCAGCTAACCATTTTTTCCAAGGAACACCATTCATAGTGAAAAAAACACTGATAAACTGTCATCATTCACCCTGGATATCTGGCAGATATTCACTTGAAAAACGAACAAAGGGAACTTGTCACTTTAAGAAAAAGAAATCACAGAAATTGTCATTAATGACAAAATTCAAGATTTCGATGGAAAGTCTGAATTTTGGAAGACTCATATCCATCATTGTTGGCTTGACAGCTTCCTAATGCTTAAAAAATTTTGATGAGATTAGTGATGAAATTAGTGAATGTGATCTTTTTATATTGTACAATGTAATGTGTCAACATTTGGAAAATCTGCATAACTCAGTAAACCAATATGACAAGTTCATGATGCTATCAAATTAGTTATAGGTAAAGGTGTATTCACAGTACAAGACAGCTTAATGGATTTTAGTGTAACATAATACAAAAAGTTCACTGATATAATTTCAGATTCCATGTTGCAACTAATCTCGAAGAACTATTACTTTCAAGTTTTGGTGGAATATCAAAGAAGAATATCTATTATTATCTAAAAACTCCTCCCTTTTCCAAGGACGTATTTCTTTAAGGATAGATATTCTTCGTAGACTTAAAACCAAATAGCATATCACAACAGATTGAATGCAGTAGCAGATACAAGAATCCAACTGTCTTCTATGAAGCCAAACATTAAGGAGATTTGCAAAATTCTAAAGCAATGCCACTATTCTCACTAATTTTTTCTTTTGGAAAATATGTCTATTTTTCATCGTAATAAGCTAATATGTTATAGATTTAGTATTATCATTTATTGATGAATTAAATAAACACATTTTTTCACTTCTAATATGGTAAACATTAATGGATATAATCTACATAAACAAAAAACTGTTAAGTCCTCGATAATTCTTAGGAGTATAACATGTTCTAAGACGAAATATTTGAAAAATGCTGCCTTACTGTTACCAGCGTATTCCAAGCCATTATCAACACTCCTTGAATTTTTGCAATAATCTTTAATAGGTCTCTCTGTTATCTTTGTTTCTATGCATAATATTCCCAAAAGACAACCAGAGTGATTCTTTTTCAATGTAAAACAGGTCATGTCAACCCCTGCTCAAAATTCTCCAAAGGGCTTCCTTCACCAAAAAGGTGATGTTCTTACTGACCTATGAACACAAGACATGATCTTTATTCATATTCTGCCATCTTCCTTCTCCTCACTCTGCTCCAGCCAGACAGCCCCTTTCTGTTCCCCACATAAGCTAGGCTCCCACCCAGCTATTCCCTCTACTTAGAACTCATTTCCCTCTGGAATCTGCATAGCCTGTCTCCTGGCCTGCTTCAGGTCTTTGCCAGCATTTCACTTCTACGGGTCTTCTGTGACTACTGTGCCTTCTACAACTGCTTAAATTCACAACACCCCCAGTCCCCTCTCCTGCTTCATTGTTCTCTACAGTTATATTATATATAATATTTTTTATATAATATATAATAAATTTATGTGCTATAGTATATATTATATAAATATTAAATATACTATAGTATATGTTTGTATAATATAGTACATATGTTATATATTATACATACAGTATTATAGATTATACAGTCATATACCACTTAATGACAGAGACACATTCCGTAGAATGCGTTGTTAAGCAATTTCATCAGCGTGGGAACATCAAGGAGTATACCTAAGCAATGCCAGATGGTATAGCCTACTACATACTTAGGCTGTAGGGTATGGACTATTGCTCCTAGGCTACAAACCTGTATACCTGTATAGCACGTTACTGTACTGAACACTGTAGGCAACTGTACTACAATGGTAAGTATTTGTGTGTCTAAACATATCTACACATAGAAAAGTCAATTAAAATATAATATTATAAGCTTATGGGATCACAGTCATAGATGTAGTCATTGACAGAAATATGTGGCATATGACTCCATAGAATATATATATGTATATATGTATGTATGTATATATATGCATAATAGTAAATATATATCAGATGATAAATAAAATATATATTTTACCAATTATTTGTCAGTTTATTGCCTGTTCCCTTCCTCTAAAGTATAACCTTTTTAAAAGCAGGAATTTCCCTATTTTCTGCTATATCCCCTGACACATAACAAGCAGTCAATGTATATCTGTTAAATGAATGAGATAGCATGAATACAAAGAAAGAAAAATGTTGCCAAAAGTTCTGAAAATTGTCATCTGATCAAAGACATTATATGATGATCCTAAGGAGGAATCTAATCTTTTTCCATCTTGAACCAGGACTAGATAAAATTATGAAGTAGGTGGCCGGGCGCGGTGGCTCATGCCTGTAATCCCAGGGAGGCCGAGGCGAGTGGATCACTTGAGGTCAGGAGCTCCAGATCAGCCTGGCCAACATAGTGAAACCCTGACTCTACTAAAAATATAAAAAATTAGCCAGGCTAATTTTGTGGTGGGTACCTGTAATCCCAGCTACTTGGGAGGCTAAGGCAGGAGAATTGCTTGAACCCAGGAGGCAGAAGTTGCAGTGAGCCAAGATTGTGCCATTGCACTCCAGCCTGGGCAATAGGAGTAAAACTAGGTCTCAAAAAAATAAAAAGAAACAAAAAAAATTATGAGGTAGGCAAAGTCAGGGACAGATATCTGTGCATTCTAGTCTGAGGACTGGCCCATTGTCCAGATGCTTCCCCTGCAACCAGTTTCCATGAGTTTTGCTCACACTTTTATCAGTGAATTTTCCAAGGAATGAACCACCCCATGCATGATCCAGCTTTGGCCTCTGGGTCCATAGTTCTATCTCAGGCTGGCTTCAGATCACAACATTAGAAATAACCGTGGGGCCCTTTGTTTTCACCATGCCAGCTCAGTTTACAAGTAATCTGATGGCTGGACCTGCCATGCCTCAGAACCCTGGTAAACAGGTTAGGTTGCAACATTTGCTGGTTGTTGTGATAGCTACCTGCCCACCTTGTCTACATAGCTGACCTCTTACTCTGCCTCTATGTGTATAAACACCCGGGCCTTGGCCTCTGTTGCTCTTAGCCAAAAATACCTTTATCTCACCAGTTCTTTCCTTTTGGAGAGACTCTTGATTCACACTAGCCTATGCTCTGCAACTCCTTTGGTCAATCCCGTTAGCACTGCTGTTCAAGCTTTCTGCAAAGAGAAATGGTCCATCCTTATACTGTCCAATATTACAGCTACTAGCCAACTGTGTCTATTTAGCCCTTGAAATTCACTAGCTACCACAATTGAATTTATTTTATTTCATCTTAAATTATTAAATGTGTTTGTTTAAATAATTCAAATAGCCACATTTGTCTAATGGCTACTCTATCAGGCAGAGTAAACTTGGAATTCTATATCAGCCTCACTCTTCAGATCCTTGAGAATGTCTAGTCCAGGACCACTGAGGTCTTCCTCCGTCTCCCTCAACTCACCGCAGACATTAACTCAAAAAGTTTTACAATGCAAAACCATCTGCCTTTCAACAGTGGGCTTTGAAACACCATTACTGATTCAAGGACAAGGGGAACACAGAAAGCCTTACACTCAAAAAAAACAAAAAAAGTGGACTATTTCCAAACACTTGTAAAGCCAGAGTTGTCATTAGAAATAAAAACTTTTAACTCCCTCCATGTCCGTGACTTTATTTTTCTTTCAATTTATATTTGCATGAGCTGATCGACCATTATCCACACCAGAAAAGGTATGTGTTTTATCACCTCTAAATCACTCTGCCTTTTGTTAAAGCAACTGACCCTTTCTCCCTAATATTGATGTTTTGATATTTTAAATTATTACCACTTTTCCAAAGTTAAAGAGAATTGATCCAAACATTCTAAATGTAAAAATCCATACGTACAGCCATTGGACTGGAGAGATGAAGTGTCTATACAATTAAAAATGAATTTACCAGAGGTCGTCTCAAATTGCATTCAGTTATTCAGACTAAATTCAAGGACATATCTCTGCAAGTAATTTAAATCACACTCATAAAGTTCTTTAAACCATATCCACAAAGTTGTAACTTGTAGTTATAGATGTACATATACATCCATATAAGCGGTAAATGGAGGAATCTAAACAAAGAATGCTAAAAATTTTGTATGCTAAATGATAAAATACAAAGAAAAATCATGAGATGAGGAGGCCCAGATGTCTTTAAAAATGAAAAACAATCCCCACAAACATTCAGAAGCTGGGTACGCTAATGAAATAGTGATGATGCAGTAAAATAGCATATTATCTTCACCCACTGATTACTGAATTAACCAATATTTGAGCTAATCCAAAATAGTGGGTGATCTGTTATCTAGTCAGGACTGTATCCTACTGCTTCCCTGGAGGTTCACTGTTGCTGTAGCTACCACCATCACCATACCCAATGGGAGCTCTCTTCTGACCCCAAAGGCCTGTTACTTGTCTTCCCTGAAACTACAACTTCAGAGTCAATTTATTAGTCTGCATGTTCTCTGGAAGCAATAGTCGGAAACAAGGGAGCATATTAGGAAGGAATCTAAGGGTGGGGAGCATTTTTAGTTGGGCTGAAGCCCTCTAGGGTCTTACAAGCTAGAAAGAGACTCTCCTTAAAGGAATGTCTTTTAAATGTCTTTGCAGCAAAAAAGTCCTTGTGCATAGACTGGATGTGTGCTTCTGTTTTTCTATCACCAATCCGCTGGCCTCACTAGCTTTTATGGAGCTCTTTTACGAAAAAAATAGCTTCACCTGCATAATGTCTTTTGCACCTCACAATAACCCCAGGTGTTAGTAAAGCTATTCCCATTTTACAGAAGCTTATGGAGTTTAAGAAACATGTCTGAAGCCCCCAAGCTGGTAAATGGTGGAGTCGGTTCACAGAGCAAGTTGGGTGACCTAGAAACTTCTATCCTCTTCCATGTGGATGATCTCACCACACAGAGAGTACACGTGAAGGTCATTAGGAGTCATCCAAATATCGTGCTTCATTGCCTCCTACCTCACAGTCTCCCTGAGTGCAGAGAAGAACAGCTGGGTTAATTCCTAGGCAGCAACACCCAGGAGAGCTTTCAACATAAGTCTAATTTTATATGAAAATGCTATAAGATCACTTACAACAGAGACATCCCCCAAAGGAATCCATCTTAAAGTGAACACACCAGCAAATTATATTCATACTTAAGGAAAGAGGCCTTGTACAGACACACCCTAAAATATGCTATTGCATTTCTTTGGAATACGTTCAGGAGGTGAAAATAACCAAAGAAATTGGCCAGCTTTCCTTATCACACAATATTTCTAACCATCTGCTGCATGCATTTATGAAGACAGGGCTCAGTGCTTAAAATTCTCATCAAAGAAAATGTGAATAACCAGTTTACAACCTGTGAGAAAAAGGGAAAGGATGCTTCCTTCCCATTGCCGCAACTTTAGAATCACAGCTAACATGTGTAGTTGTGGGTGGCTGTGCTTGTTTCTTAAAAGAAGATAATTGCACACACCACCAAATAACAAAACAAAAGGGGAAAATGTGTGTGGGAGGTGGGAGTGAGATGTTAGAATAATTTAATGACTGTCAGGTGGTTTACAAGCTGTACTGGGGAAAAAAAAAGCCTTGAACATGATCTATTACACAGAAAACAAATTGAGCTTCCATTTCAGCTCATTTTTATCAAATGATCTTTAAAGTTTTAAGAATTGGACAAACTTTAGGTTGACACATAAATCCAGTTTCTATTTGCTCCAAACACAAAGCTCCTGAGGTCAAAGTCTCAAGTTCAATTAAGGCCTTCAAGGGCAGTAATTTTCACTAAATTCCATGACTCCAAGCTGCATATTACACACTGGATCACTAGCTATTCTCTAGGCTATCTCAATTATCACACTGTCTTAACTCACTAATAACATGTGGCCCAGAGTTCCAGTAGAGACTCTGAAAATTCATCATGTATTTGTGTGAGACGCCAAGCTTTTGGAAGGAGGGAAGCCCATCTTACAGGGGTAATAAAGAAAGTGTAAGTGGTCTTTACAACAGGAAAGAGAGGCTTTTTAAAAAGAGGGAGATTGGGGAAAAGATGTGTCTCCTTACAGCTTAGCTAGGACCTGTAGGCTGTGTCCCACTTTACTGGCCTTGGGCTTGGAGGATGCTGCTGAAATATACCACAGGTAAAGCAAGTGGCAGGCTTGGTCTGAGCCCTGCACTGAAGAGAGGCAACAAATGACATGGTACCCAGTGCACCTCATGAGGTCCACCAGCTATGAGAGTGCAGAGGCCAGAACACTGGGAGGAGAGGCTCTGCAATGACAGTAGTCCATGCTCTGGTGGTGGCTGGGCCAATATCAGTTTGACTTGACAGTTCTATGGCAATGATGAAAGTTGCAACTGCAACAATGCTCTGGAGAACTCAGGAATTGATAGCCTAAAATAACAAGGAGTTGCTCTAGAAAGCAGCGATGTGTATTGGTCACTTGGGCCATTCAGGACAGGCTTCCAGCCAAAGCAGCATAGTACATAGATTCAAATCATCTTTGGAATGACAGCCACACAGGCTGGCTGAAAGAGCCCTCAATCTGGGATTACTGGCTTGATGGACCACTCAATTCTCCCCTTGGCCTCTGTATTAGTCCCTTTTCATGATGCTGATAAAGACATACCCAACATTAGGTAATTTATAAAGAAAAAGAGGTTTAATGGACTCACAGTTCCATGTGGCTGGGGAGGCCTCACAATCATGGTGGAAGGCAAAAGTCACATCATACATGGTGGCAGGCAAAGCAAGAATGAGAACTGTTTTTCCCTTTATAAAACAGTCAGATCTCATGAGACTTATTCACTACCACTAGAACAATATGGGGGAAAACACCCCCATGATTCAATTATCTCCCACCTGGTTCCCTCCTACAACACATGGGAAGTATGGGAACTACAATTTAAGATGAGATTTGAATGGGGACACACCCAAACTATATCAGCCTCTCCACCACCCTCTCCACAATCCCACTCCCCAGCTCTGTCTCTCAACTTGGAACCATTTGAAGATTAAATAAATAAGTACTGTGTGAAATGTAATGAATATACTATCACTGTTAGCTATCAACATGGTCACAAATATTGATGTTAACTATGAAAGTATTGAAGTGATATCACATAACCAGTTAGAATACTAAGGTCTGTGAGCATCTCAGAATGAATAGAAGATTACAATTTTCATCTTGATATAGCACAAAGATAATTAGATGTAAATATAAGACAACAACTATTATACCATTACAGTTACTAAAAGCCATATGGCATTGTTTGTGAAGCATTGGATTAAAGCTATTAGGTCAGTGGCTTCATTTTTGCTTTTTTTTAAATATAATTTTATTTTTCCATAAGTTATTGTGGTGCAGGTGGTATTTGGTTACATGAGTAAGTTCTTTAGTGGTAATTTGTGAGCTATTGGTACACCCATCAAGCAGTATACACTGCACCATATTTGTAGTTTTTTATTCCTCTCCCCGCCTCCCACTCTTCTCCTCAAGTCGCCAAAGTCCATTGTATCATTCTTATGCCTTTGCATTCTCATAGCTTAGCTCTCACATATAAGTGAGAACATACAATGTTTGGTTTTCCATTCCTGCGTTACTTCACTTAGAGTAATAGTCTCCAATCTCATCCAGGTAAATGCAAATGCTGTTGATTAATTTCTTTTTATGGCTGAGTAGTATTCCATCATATATATATGTATATATAATATTATACAATGTCCCTCTTTGAATTCTTTGTCTCTTTTAACTGCTGTTGCTTTAAAGTTTGTTTTGTCTGATATAAGAATAGCTACCCCTGCTTGCTTTTGGTGTTCATTTGCATGAGATGTCTTTTTTTACCTCTTTACTTTAAGTTTATGTGAGTCCTTATGTGTTAGGTGAGTCTCCTGAAGGCAGCAGATGGTTGGTGCGTTCTTACCTATTTTGTGATTCTTTATCTTTTTAGTGGAACGCTTAGGCCATTTACATTCAATGCTAGTACTGAAATGTGAGGTACCATTGCATTCATAATGTTCTTTGTTGCCTGTATACTTTGTTTTTTTGTTTTGTTTTGTTTTTTGTTTTTGCTTTTTAACTTGCATTTTTGTTTTATACATCCTGTGTGATTTATGCCTTAAAGAGGTTCTGTTTTGATGTGTTTCCAGGATTTGTTTCAAGATTTAGAGCTCCTTTCAGCAGTTCTTGTGGTGGTGGCTTGGTAACGGGGAATTCTCTCAGCATTTGTTTGTCCGAAACTAATTGTATCTTTCCTTCATATATGATGATGCTTAGTTTGACTGGATACAAAATTCCTGGCTGATAATTGTTTTGTTTGAGGAGGCTGAAGATAGGACCCAATCCCTTCTAGGGTTTCTGCTGAGAAATCTATTGTTAATCTAATAGGTTTTCCTTTATAGGCAGCTCTTAAGATTCTTTCCTTCATCTTAACTTTGGATAACCTGATGAAAGCATGCCTAGGTGAAGATCCTTTTTACCATGAATTTCCCAGGAGTTCTTTGTGCTTCTTGCATTTGCATGTCTAGGTCTCTAGCAAGGCCAGGCCAGGAAAGTTTTTCTCAATTATTCCTTCAAATATGTTTTCCAAGCTTTTAGGATTGTCTTCTTCCTCAGGAACACTGATTATTCTTAGGTTTGTGGTTTAACATAATCCCAGACTTCTTGGAGGTTTTGTTCTTATATTCTTATTCTTTCTTTCTTTTTTTTTTTTAATCTTTGTTGGATTGGTTAATTCGAAGACCTTGTCTTTGAGCTCTGAATTCCTTTCTTCTACTTGTTCAATTCTATTGCTGAGATGTGCCAGAGCATTTTGCATTTCTAAAAGTGTGTCCAAAATTTCTTGAATTTTTGTTTTTTCTTTAAGCTATCTATTTCCTTGAATATTTCTCCCTTCATTTCCTGTATTATTTTTTTATTTCCTTGCACTGGGCTTCTCTGGTCCCTCCCTGATTAGCTTAATAACTAATCTCCTGAATTCTTTTTTGGGTAAATCAGGGATTTCTTCTTGGTTTAATTGCTAATGAACTGGTGTGATTTTTGGGTGGTGTTGATGAGCCTTGTTTTGTTATATTACTAGGGTTAGTTTTCTGGTTCCTTCTCATTTGGGCAGGCTCTGTCAGAGGGAAGGTCTAGGGCCAAAGGCTGTTATTCAGAATTTTTTGTCCCATGGGGTGTACCCTTCATGTAGTACTCTCCCTCTTTTTCTATGGATGTGGCTTCCTGTGAGCCAAACTGAAGTAATTGTTGTCTCTCTTCTGGGTCTAGCCACCCAGCGAGTCAACCCAGCTCTAGACTGGTGCTGGAGGTTGCCCACACAGAGTCCTGTGATGTGAACTATCTATGGGTCTCTCACCTGTGAATACCAGCATGCATTCCAGTGGAGGTGGTGGGAGGTATGCAATAGACTCTGTGAGGGTCCTTAGCTTTGGTGGTTTAATGTTCTATTTCTGTGCTGTTGGCCTCCTGCCAGGAGGTGGCACTTTCCAAAACATATCAGCTATAATAGTGTGGAGTAGGACTACTATAGTAGTGTGGAGTGGGACTACCATGATGGGTGGGGCCCTAGAGATCCCAAGATTATATGCCCTTTGTCTTCCACTACCAGGATGGGTAGGGAAGAACCATCAGGTGGCGGCAGGGCTAGGTATGTCTGAGCTCAGACTCTCCTTGGGAAAGTCTTGCTGAGGCTGCTGTGGGGGATGGAGGAGAGACTCCCAGGTCACTAGAGTTGTGTACCTGGGAGGATTATGGCTGCCTCTGCTGAGTCATGCAGGTTTTCTAGGGGTTGGTGCGGGGGAAGTTGGCAGTCACAGGCCTCACCTAGCTCCCATGCAAACTAAATGGCTGGTCTCACTCCTGCTGTGCCCCTCAACAGCTCCAGTCTGTTTCCAGGCAGAGGGCAAGAGGGGCTTGAAAACTTGCCTGAGGCTATCGGCCTCCCAGTTGTGAAAGAAAAGGGCTTTAGTTCTTCCCCACTCCCCTGACCAGCCACACCGCCACCCCACTGTGAAGTCTGCAAGCAGGATTAATGCATCCCCAGAGTTCTGGCCAGGAAAATTCTTGCCCCATTCAAATTGTTACAAAGTTCAGCTACAGAATTCCTTCTCCCTGTGAAGTTTTACCCCCTGCCTCTCTGGCCACCCTCCTGATGGATCCCTGTGGTGCCAGACAGGAATGGGCTGCCTGGGGACCCAGAGAGCACCCAAGGCTTTTCTGCTGCTTCCTCTACCACTGTATTTCTCTCAGCTTGGCTCTCTCACCTGATTCAGCTCCAGGTAAAGTCAGAAACTTCTCCCGCAAACAGACCTTCATCTTCTCCAGTGGGGGTATATGTTCGAGAGGGGAGAGTCTCCCTTTCCCACTTCCGCAACTGGGGCACTCATACTATTTGGGGTGTCTCCCGGGTCCTGCAGGAGCAGTCCGCTTCCTTCAGAGGGTCTGTGGGTCCTCTCAGGCTTGCTGATTTGTTCTTAGAGTTGATCCGGAGCTAAAATTCACAATGCAAGCCTCTTCATGCTCCTCTGTCTGGAGCTGCAATCTAGTCCTGCCTTTGGTCCCCCATGATCCCCTAGTCTTTGCATTTTTTTTTTTTCTTAGACATAGCACAGGAAAGTGCTTGTTTACTTGGCAGGCACCCTGGTAGCCAGATAGAAGTACTTGGGCTGAGCCGAGTGCCTTGGTTACAAGTACGTCATCAGCCACAATTAAACCAGGAAATACAGGACTCTCAGGAAGTGCACTTGATAACGAAGCCTAAGTGAGCCAAAAGTAGCCAATAATCAGCATTGCTCTTCATTCTGAAATGATGCAACTATATTTTACAAGGCAGTCCAGTGGGGGAGGACAGGCCTGAGGGACACATCTGACCCCTTGCCTAGCTTTGTCGCCAGTCACATGATTTTAGACAACCAGGGTTAAATGCCTTCCCAGTGTTTCAGCTTCTCTTTTTCAAAGTCTCAAATCTAGCCATGAGTGGCAGAATTTATAAGTTCATACGAGTGGCAATTTATTAGACAATGACCTCTTTAATGCTAGTGACAATGTTTTATTCTTCTTTACATACACTGAGCACAATGCTTGGTGCAGCAGCTATTGAACTATTGTTTGCTAAATTATTAACAATCAGAAAACTAAATGATAAATGAGACCCATTAGTCACTAGCTGTTTAGACAGGCTTTCTGGTTGTCCATTGACACTATTAAGCACTGGGCTAGGAATGCCTAGTCCAAGATCACTTAGGGAGTCACATGGAAAAGTCTAGGGTGGCATTCTAGCCACAGAGCTATGCAGCCTGCCCAAACAGAGCTGTCTCAGTAACACATGCTCTCCTCCTACCAAACCAAAAAGAAAAGCAGCTTGGTTAGAGTCTTAGGATTCCAAGGCCCACTTATTTCTGGTTACTTGCTTTTGGCAGGCACTGCATGGATAATCAAAGAAACAGTGCTGAAATTGAAGAGATTTATCCTTTTTGTTCCTAGAAAGTTCATAGGAATCATCATGTCTTGCAGTACATGAGTACAGCTGGAATTCTTTGTCTCCTGGAGAGGAAAAACAGGTGACAAAGGTACTGAGGCACATTCCAAGAGAACTATAGAATCATGTTTCTGTCCTCTAGTGATTTGCAATCTAACATCTTCGAGACTCTTTCAGAAAAGAACAGCTATGCTTAGCATTAAGAAACTGTTAACGAGCATGTAGGGAAGCATAGGCTCTGAAGTGAAAAGATCGTTACTAGCTTTGTGACCTCGGGCATATAACTTAACCTCTCTGGGCCTCAATTATCACAACAGTTTCCATCTCTCAGACTTCCTGTAAGATGCAGATGAAATCAAGCATGTTCAGAGAGGTACTGCAAACCGTAGCACACGTCACACACGCTAGTCATTATTGTTTCATAGATGCTTCTTTCTGCATATCCAGAAGGTAGAGATATGAACTTCAAGAAAATGCTCAATTTAAAAGCAGTAATTCAGAGACCCATGACTGCAAATTGGGAGTGAATTCCAGAGAGACAGAGTGACCAAAAATTGAATCCTGGATTTAGCCAGGCGCCCAGAGATATCAGTGCACGCCAAGGAGTTAATAATGTCTTTCCGCAGAACTCTGTTTAGAACACTGAGGAATTTGGCTCTCAATTCTGGTGTCTCCAATATCAGAGTGATTTTCGATACCAGGAATTATAAGAATTGGCATTTGCTCAACGTCTATCACATTCACTTATATTTTTTTTTTCACTAAACGTTAAAACTACTCTCTACCACATAGACAAGTTGAGTTTTTTATTCAGCTCTAAAAATCTAATGGTAAAACTTTCCGATCACGCCTGTGTGAAGATATTACCACTGGTAGAAACAAATTAAAATGCTGGAATGTCCACAGTGTGAGCACAACAGGCTCTCAATGAATTTATGCTTTCCTATAAACCTGTAAGCTTTCTCTGTAAAATAAGCTATTTTTTGGACAGTTTTTTTTAAATGGCCCAGTTTCTCTAGTCATTAGCAGACAAAATTTTTATGGATTTTAATACTTTTCTATTCAGAATAATTGTGTAATTTATGGCGGAACATGTGCCCAGTTACCATATATTTCTCGAGGTTTCTAGTTAACAACATTTCCCCTGCACAGTTAGACTGCTGATGTAAGTTCGTAAAACAGATGCTTAATTTTCTCATCCTTCTCTTCTGTCTCTGCCTCTGCTTCCCCCTGGGTCCTTCTGGCAATTGTCTTAGCTCTCCTGACAGCAAAGCAAAGGAAACCCATAGCGCCCCGTCTTTCCTCTCAGGTTTTATCCCACTGCATCTGCAGGACTTACAGGGAGGCAGGAATTTAGGTCCCAAACACATTTTTTGTTCCTCTGTAGATGAGGTAACTCCTCCGCCTTTCTGCACTGTGATCAAAAACAGGCTGCGCCCACCCACGAAAGGTCCGGGAAGGCTCCTGGCTAGAAACTGTGCAGGGCCCCTCCCTTGGAGCACAGTCTGTCTCCATGGAGACCGACGCGCTGAGAAACTCACACTGGGCCAGGTGGAGACCACAGCAGCGGGGGAGATAGAGAGTCTACAATCGGGGAAAAACAAGAAGCACTAAATGGGAGACTGAAGTGTTTCGGTGGGAAAATTTACTCCTTTATAGCTGTTTTTAAAAATATTTCCTTATCTCAAAAACGGGAGAGAAAGTAGTGGGGGAGGGAGGGAGGGAAGAAAAGAGGGAGAGAGGGAGAGAAGACTGTCCATAGATAAGTAGAACAAAAGCGTTAGCTTTTCATTTAATTACATATAATTTCCTCCAGGTCAGAATGTTCTGTAATCCAATGTTTATAATTGTGGATCTGCTCCATTTTCATCATGCAGCAGTAGTGAGAAAGCAGTTGATCATGGGAACCATTGCCTACACTTAGCAAATAGTCCCCGTTTAAACCCCTCATCAAGTTGTACACATGATATGATCTCTCAAGCTCTTGGCTTTCTCTAGAATCTCATTAATTTCAGAGGGTGATTTCCAATGATCGCATTTCAGAAATTGTCATAAATGTTTTTTATTTTTCTTTTGTTGCTTGTTGCCAAGTGAGAACAATCTTGTAATGACACCACGCTTTTCAACCTGCTTTTTCATAATGAGTCTTCAGGGGGAAATTCAACTTAAGAGAACTAAGAAAACAGTCCGCTACTTCGCATATCATCAAAACCATAGGAACATGATTTTGCATGCATAATATGACATGGTTATAATGCCTGCGCCGGATCAGCTATACCCTGCATAGATTATGAGCCATTGCTGCTGATAAATACAAGTGTAGTATTATTTGCACTTGCCAGTACACACTTTACATAATCGATAACATATAATTTGTTAGCATTTCTAAGAACAAGGGAATAGAAGGGAAATGTAAAAGATCAAAACACAAAGTCTCAGGTTTGCTTCTGAATGATTCTATTATGTACCCCAAGTCACAAAGAGCTAATGTGCTCAATAGCACAACTTTTAAAAAGCATGACTATGTTTTGTTACTTTCTACCACCACTCCAGATTTACCTTAGTCATTAGGATTGTTTTCAGACTAAATAGAAAATAACAGTCAGTGAAGGGAGAACAAGCTCATAAATCAGATGCATTTATCTAAAATCCCCTCTCCTTAGAGACCAAGAATGACATTCCTCTAAGGACTTGAGGAGCGGAGGTGACAGTCTCTGTCACAGAAGCTGAAAGTGAAAGGAAGTGATGGTCTCAACCACACTCCCAAGGGAATGATTTTTAAAGAAATGCCTTTGAGTTTATTCAGAGACACAACACCTTTTTCATGATCCTGCAATGTTGTTCTGTTACATTGTCAAGAATCCTTGGATACAGCAAAAATCTGTGCTATTTCAAAGCTATTTCAAAAGGCCTAATAATTCTTTGTATTTGTTAAGTATTCTAACAGCCAAGACATAAAAATATTCTAATTTTCTTTGCTCAGTTTATAGTTTAATTTAATGCATGATGATGAAAGTCAGTCCTTCTGTAGAATTTGAGTCAAGTGAAAAGATCTGCATGCCCAAAATACACTTCTTTTATCAACCTGAAGCCCTATTATCAGAGTCCATCATAGATTCTCACATTATTTCTAGGAGAACTAAAATTTTAGATTCCATCATCAATAATTAATACTAGTAAAAATTGCTTAGCTAAATGAAGATACTTGAGGAAATATGACCAGAGCAGGGACAATAGGTAAGAGATATTCAGAGACAGAGATTAAGGGAGAGAGAAAGAGTTTATTTTGGCATTTGTTGAAAACATACTCTGCACATGAAACAGAGCATTCTCTGTGCAGTATATTTTTTAATCCTCACAATAAATTATTACTGCTCCCATACCACATAATAGGTCTCACAGCCTGAATCTAACTATGCTGCTGAGAGAACACAGGTGACAGGTGAGTATCGAGAAAAGTCTGGAGAAGGCTTGCTGCCTGGGGGGGTCTGGTGACAGCCAGGACAGTAGGATGCTAGGTGTCAAAGGGAAAAGCTCCAAAGGCAAATTCCACCAAAGGGGTGACCCAAAGGGAACACTAAAATTGCCTCTAATTTATTTCATGATCATTTTTAAAACATTTGAAAAACAGGGAGGAAATGATTCATCAAGAGGAAACTACAAATCCTCTTCAATTTTCAGATACTTCAAAAACAGTAGTAAAGTGTTAAGAGTTTATTGTGGCCGGGAGCGGTGGCTCACACCTGTAATCCCAGCACTTTGTAGGGGCCAAGACAGGTGGATCATTTGAAATCAAGAGTTAGAGACCAGCCTGGTCAACACGGTGAAACCCCATCTCTACTAAAAATACAAAAAAACAGCAAGTCCTGGGAGCATGTGCCTATAATCCCAGCTACTCCAGAGGCTGAGGCAGGAGAATTGCTGGAACCCAGGAAGCAGAGGTTGCAGTGAGCCAAGATTGCACCACTGCACTCCAGCCTGGGCGACAGAGTGAGACTCCGTCTCAAAAAATAAATAAATAAAAGTTTATTGCAAGAAGTGGGATAGAGCTTGTGAGTGTGGTGAATGTGTGTATAGTGTGATGTGTGTGTGAACACACATGAGAGTGCAGTACACATGTGAATGATATAGTGTATGTGTAGATATGTGTGTATATGAGGGAAGGTGATGAAGCACATTTAACACATTATTGCTTTGTGATCCTCTAAATAGACTTTCACTCACCTGGGAAAATAAGCAACAACCCCGTAAACTATCTGCCTATCTGAGAAAATGCCCTAGAGAAAATGCCCTAAAGAAAATGAATGTAGCTGTGATAACTGGACTCTCTTTAAATGCAAAACAGGAACCAAAAAATTCCTCATAAATCTAATATGCTCCCTAGATGCAGATTTCTCCCATTCTTCAAGAGGTCCATTTAGCACCTTTTTATCTGTTTTCCAAACCTCAATGTTCCCTGTAACCCACCTGTTAGGATAACTCTTAACTGATAACTTTACCTCATGCTTCACTGAGAAGCTAGACACAATCATATAGGAATTCTCCCGTCTTCCTAGCATCACCTCCACCTGTATTGGAACCCACATGCTCTGCCTTTCTTCCTGCTGCAGTGGAAGAAATGTTTGTCTTCCCAGCAAAGGCTACCCCATTGTGCTTTGGATCTGATCCTCTCTATGCTTCTCAAAGATTTCTGACTCTCTTTAGAATTATTAGTGTCTTTCTCGTTGCCATGAGCATACAAACTTACTGTAGGATCCCCCTTCTTTAAGGAGTGTGACCATGATCCTGCAATCCTCCACAAAGACCGCCTCCAGTTTCCTGCTCCGCATCACAGCAAAACTCATTAAAATAACTCTCTTATATTCACTGCCCATATAGCTTCACTTCCAGGTATCTCTTTGATCACCTTCAGTAAGGCTTCTGTCTCACTCCAGCTCAACAGAACTGCCCATAACCAAGTGCCAGTGACTCCCCTAGTACCAAAGACAATCTTCAATTATCTGACCATATTGCACTCTCTCAACAAAAGTTTACAGAGTGAACAGTCTCTTTCCTTAAATATTTTTATCTCTTGGTTCCCATGAAACCTACTTTTTAGGTTTCCTACTACTTTCCCGTCCATTCTTCCTCAGTTCCTTTACTGGCCACTCCTCTTCTGCAACACCTCCATCTGAGGTCTCAGGAGTCAATCTATCATTTTTCTATCCTTGACTTAAGCTCTCCCTCTTGGTGATCTCTGTCCCATACCTATAGATAATATCTATTTGCATCCCATTTTATATGTTTGGGCCCAACCTACCTAATGAGTTTCATACTCTAATATCTAATGGACTACTTAAAATATACACTTAGGTGTAAACTTAACGTTTACACCTCCAACTTAACATATTCAAAACAGAACGCATGTGCTTTGCCTTTTTGCTATTGGTGGGGTGTGTGTGTGTGTGTGTGTATGTTAGCCTCCAAAACCTGTTCCCCACCATCCCCAGTGGTCTTCTGTATCTCATAAATAGTGCTATAATCCAATTACATTTACAACCCAATTTAGAGCTGCAAAACCTAATCATGTCTACCTCCAAGATATACCCTGATTCCACGCACCTCTCAGTTTCTATTGCAAATACCTAGTGTCAGCCATTGTGTGATCTCCTAACTGAACTATCTCTTCCTTGCAGACCTGGCCCATCCTGATATCTGTTTTTCATACTGAATCAAAAATAATGTGTTTAAAACACTCATCACATCAATTGTCTGGTTGAACCCTCCCCCCAATAACTTCTGAGTGCATATAGAATAACATCCAAATTCCTTACTGTGTCCTTTAAGATGTGGGCTGTCTGTTAATACCTTTGTCTATTCTCAGACTTCCTCTCCCATCTCTCCTCTTTTGCTCACTGTGCTCCAACCACAATGACCTTTGTTATACTCTCTAAACAAGACAACCCTATTTTGGTCTCAGGAGTTTGCGCTGGCAGTGGCAAGTCACTCTACCTGGGTCACTCTCCCCTCTGCTCCTCATCTATCTGATCCTAATCACTAGGTCTCCTCTCAGATGTCAACTCTGCAGAGATACTTCTGCAGCCCAACACATTGAAACTTGATCCATATCCCCACTTCATTCACTATCACACCATCATGTTTTAGTTTCTTCATGTAACCTATAATAAAGAAAATTTCTTATTTGTGTGTTTTATCTTCACACTAGAATATAAGCTCCATGAGGGCATGTATGTCTTGTTCATTTACTGTATTCCAGGTGCTTAAATCAGGGTCAACAAGTAGTTGGTGTGCAGTCAATATTTGTTGAATGTAGAGATTAATCAGTTACAGTATGTTGTGAATCCTCAGTCAGGTAGAAGTGCCATAAGCTAACGATCTGAGCTGATGCATGAAGATAGCATTATCTTGATAGTTTTAGTCTTGTGCTAAATCATAATAAATACCCTCTAGGCTTAACAGGAGAATGTGACCCAAACACTTCAAGCATGTGGAGAATATTTTAACAACAGTAAGAATGTGAAAGGGGAATTGTTCGAGTTCTATGCTTCATTCTTTTCTTCAACATGGTAGCATAATTTAATTACACAGTGCTATAAACATCCCTTTGCATCTAAAGTCAACAATATGTTTACCATAGCCGAGCTGTACAGTTATGAAAAATAATGTGGTGAACTCATCTTTATGATATCTTACTAGATACAATTACTTTGAGATTTGTTATGCGTTGAAAGGAGATAGCTGTCAACTGTCAAATTGCCAAAGTGGCTATAGTAATATCATACCAAGTAGATTCAAAACAAAAAAAAAAGTTTCTAGAGTTAAAAAGGGACATTTCAAAATATCAAGAGGGTCAGTTTATCAGGAAGATAACAATTAAAACATGTATACACCTAATAAATATACAAATAAAGCAAAAACAGACAGAATTAAAGAAATAAGCAATTCAACAATAATAGTTGGAGACTTCACTACCCCACTTTAATAATGAATAGAACAAGGGAGAAGATCAACAAGGAAATAGAGGACTCGAACAACACCATAAACTAACTAGACCCAACAGACACCTATAAAACAATCCACCCAGCAACAAGAGAATATGCATTCTACACAGTACACATGGAACATTCTCCAAGATTGATTATATGCTGGGCCATAAAACGTGTCTCAATAAATTTACAAGGATTAAAATTATGCAAAATATGCTCTTTGGCCACAATGAAATTAAATTATCAATATCAGAAGAAAATTTGAGGCATTTACAAATATGTGAAAATTAGCAACAAAATTCTAAATAACCCGTGGATAGAGAAGAAATCACAAAGAAAATTCAAAAAATATTTTGATATAAATAAAAACAAAGACACAATATAACAAAATTATAGGATGCTGAGAAAGCAATGCTCAGAGGAAAATTTATAGCTGTAAACACCTTTTTTCTTAAAAAAAAAAAAAAAAAGAAAGAGGATGGTCTCAAATCTAATTTTCCACCTCAACAAAGAAAAAGAAGAGGAAACTAAGCCCCAAACAGATAATATATTTTCTGTCTGTATAGATTTGCCTAATCTATACATATAGTTTAAATGGAACCACAATAAACGTGGTCTTTTGTGACCAGCTTCTTTCATGGAGTAGAATGTTTTCAAGATTTATCTATGCTGTAGCATATATTGTTACTTCATTCCTTTTAATTGAGAAATAATATTTTTTTGTGAGAATGTACCTCATATTATTTATCCATTTATGGATTGACAGACATTTGGGTTGTTTCTACTCTTTTGGCTGTTATGATTAACACTGCTTCAAATATTCACGTTTAAGTTGTGTGAACACATCATTTCTCTTGGATACATATTAAATATCTAGGAGTACAATGCAGCATCATATCATATAGCAATTCTGTGCTTAAAAATTTGAGAAACTACCAACTGTATTCCAAAGTGGCTGCACTGTTTTACATTTCTATCAATAAAGAATAGTTCAGTTTCACACATCTTCACCAACACTTGATAATTGTCTATTTTTTTTAATGAAGCAGTATCTCATTGTGGCTTTGATTTGCATTTCTCTAATGACTAATAAACATCTATTTTATATGCTTATTGGCCACTTGTATGTTTTTGCTGGATAAATGTCTATTCAAATTTTTTTCCCAGCTGGATGTGGTGGCTCATACCTATAATCCCAGCACTTTAGAAGGCTGAGGCGGGTGAATCTCTGTCTCTATAAAAAATACAAAAATTATTGTTTTGGGACTACAGGCACGGTGGCATACTCCTGTAGTCCCAACTACTTGAGAGGCTGAAGCAGGAGAATTGCTTGAGCCTGGGAGGCAGAGGTTGCAGAGAGCTGAGATGGCACCATTGCACTTTTAGCCTGGGCGACAGAGCAAGACTTTGTCTCAAAAAAAAAAAATTATTTTCTCATTTTTAAATTATCTTTTTTTTTTTGACAAGTTGTAAGAGTGCTTTATATATTCTGGATATAAGTACCTTAGTAATTATATTATTTACATATATGTTTCCCAGTCTTTAGGGTATATTTTTACTTGCTTTATTATTTGACGTGTGGCACAAATGCTTTCACTTAATGATGTTCAATTTATCCATATTTTTACTTTGTCACTTATATCTAAGAACTCATTGAAGCTTTACTTGTATGTTTTCTTTTTACATTAACCCATTTGATTTAATTTGTGTATGGGGTGAGGTAGGGGTCTAAATTCCTTGCTCTCTATGTAGCTAGCCATTTGTCTTAGCACCATTGAAAGACTATTCCTTCCTCTTTGAATTGTCTTAGCAGCCTTGTTGAAAGTCAATTTGTCATAAATATGAGTTTATTTCTGTACTTATTTGTAGCTGTGACTCCTTTCTTATAGGATTTGTAGATAGAATGAAAATGAACACATGCTGAGAGCACTCAAACACACCTTTCTCCTAGGGCTATGCATTTTATCTTCAGGACACATGAAGACAAGATCATAGTACAATTATTGTAACAGTCTGAGGGCAGGTCTGGTTGAGAACAAGATATACCTTACATTCCTCTAAACAGAGCTTCCAGCTTCCTGCTAACATATCTATGAAAATACAGTACTTCAGGCAAAATATTGATTTTCAAGTAAGAGTTTCTAATTTATAAAGAATTTTGTTAGTTTTGTTTTTCTTAAACGGGCTTTCTTTTTTAGGACAATTTTGTGTGCACAGCAAAACTGAGAGGAAAGTACAGAGATTCCTCCTTTACCTGTTGCCCGGACACATGCACAGCCTCTCCCACTATCAACATCCAGCACCAGAGCGGTGCATTTGTTATAGTCAGTGAACCTACATTGATGCATCATCATTACCCAAAGCCCATAGTTTACATTAGGGTTCACTCTTAGTGTTGTGCATTCTTAGTGTTGTGAGTTTGGACAAATGTGTAAAGATACGTACCCAGCATTACAGTATCATACAGAGTAGTTTTACTCTCCTCTGTGCTCCGTCTATTCATCCCTCCCTCTCCTCTGTCCCCTGGCAACCACTGATTCTTTTACTGCCTACATAGTTTTGCCTTTTACAGAATGTCATATAGTTGGAATTATACGGTATGTAGCCTTTTCATATTGGCTTCATTCACTTAATAATATGCATTTAAGATTCCTCCATATCTTTGCATGCCTTTATAACTCATTTCTTTTTAGCACTGAATAATAGTCCATTGTCTGGTTGTACCACAGTTTATCCATTAACCTACTCAAAGATATCTTGATTTCTTCCACATTTTGGTAATTATGAATAAAGCTGCTATAAGCGTTCATATGCAGGTTTTCATGTGTACGTAAGTTTTCAACTCATTTGGGTAAATATCAAGGAGCACAATTGCCAGATCATATGGTAAGAGTATGTTTAGTTTTGTAAGAAACTGCCAAAATTGTTTTAATGTAAAATAAAACCTATATGATTCAGATGGAAAAATAAAGCTGCCTAAAAGGAAAACATTAGAAAGACCTAATATATGAATTCTAAATCACATTGCCAAAAGACAAGGACTAAAATTCAAGAGTGTTAAGGGGTGTGCTGTAATTAAGACTTTTCTATGTGAGTATTGTCATTCATTTGTGAAAGCAAAAGACAAATATTCTCAGAGATACAAGGGCTCAGACAATCTGTTACCCAGGTAACCTTTCAAAAATTACTTGAAATAAATTATAAGTGTCCAAAGGATAAAGCAAATTAAGAATTCAAGCATGGAGAATTACCGTATAAGAGGGCTGGTGGTAAATACAATTTTCCCTGCCCCCACTAACTGGAACAAATCTCACATTATAGGTTCTTTAGGACTTGGTACTTCTGAGTGACACTTGTCACAGTTGCTGGTGTATACATGTTACTAAAATTGCTTGATCAATATCTGCCGCTGCGATGATGCTATGTGGTTCTTCTGCAAAGGCAATGAGCGCTGTTGCTCTCCTTTGTAGGTACTTCTGCCACTAGCATGATGCCTGGCATCATGGCCGGCACTGCCTTTTGTAAATGAATGAGCATGAACAAATGAACTTGACACTTCCTCTACTTTTGTACTTACCCATCCTCACCTGATTATAATATATGTGGGACACATGTCTCCTTCGTGAATTACTCAAGGACAAAGAGTGTGTCACATTCATTTCTGCATTCTAAGAGTGGCAACACTGCCCAAGCTAAACAGGGTCACTTAATACTTTCTGAATTATTGAACTGAATCCTCTGCCACATCCTCCCATTCACTATACACTCCCACCACACTAAACAACTAAAATGGCATATGCTCTCTCACACCTCCATGCCTTTGTCTATGTTGTGTTTTATCTTGTGATTTTTTTGCCTCACCTTCCCCACTTTGTGCACTCCCACAGCTTTCTAGTCAGCTCTGGTACTGTATCCTTTGTCAATATCAGGCAGAACTCACTGCTGCCAGAGCAAGTGCCCATGTTATGCTGAAATCGTTGGTATGTGTGTTTGTCTCACACTCTAGACAGTGGACCCTTTGAGGGCTAGGATTCCAACTTTCCCAACTGTAGGCATGCTCATACCTAAGTCACAGCAGACGCTCATTAATTAAATGTTTAGCTAAATAAATGAACTTTCTAAAAACTAAATAAGTGAGCCTACTAAAGGAGCCACAGGAGTGTGTGAGTAACTGCTTATCTATTCAGAAGGGTTTTGAATAGGTAAATGAACTGTTGGCCAACTTGGAAGTAGCAATATTAAATTTGGTACCATGCATCCATGGAGAATCTGTAATGATAGCCAGGCATTTCTGAATTTACCTGAGTTTCCTTTTAGTATAGAGGAGAGTATTGTCCTCTCTGTGTCTCAGAGGATACAATATTTTCAAGGTTTGTTAAAAGAAGCTGGGCTCAAAGTTTAGTTACAATGTACTCAAATTATTTTTCCAGTCTTTTGGTTATACTCATGAAGTTTAACTGCTTCTAAGCTCTTTCCTTTAAATTGGAAGATTGAAAGGAGGGAAATTTCTCAATGTCTTTTAAACTTTTAATCTAACTAATAGTTAAATCAAGAAATGTTCCTTATCAAAATTTCCTTTGGTTTACTCTACCGGACTCATTTTCTGTATCATGTGAGAGTACCACAATTTTTGATACTGAGAGGATTCAATTAAATAATGGGAAGATTTAGTCCATCTTTTAAAATCTCTGTTTTCTTTTCAAGATTATACTCTCTTAGATGTCGACACTATAGTTAGATTTGCAGTCTATAAATAGTCTCTTTTTTGTACTTATTTTTGCTGAGATTTTTCTTTTCTGCTCTTGAAAGCCTGAGAAAAATCTAACCTTACTTGGCTATTGATGAGCGCTTTCATGTACAGTAGTTATAAGTAGCACACCTGCTGAGAAACTGTTTGCACATAAGGAGAACTGAAGTGCACAGCTTTGCCTGAGAGAGTATTAGCAATTTAGGGTGAGCAAGGAATTCTAAGTAAAATGAGAATCAACATAAACTGATAGACCCACGGGTCGAAATATACTAAAAACAATTCAAAATTTATATTATAAATTAATGTGGAAAATATTACACAAAAGTCATTGCTGGTGATATCACATAAAGGTATCTTATTGAGACAGAAAATGCCAAGGTATTACAAGAACAGCTGCGCCATTCTTTATATCCTAAGCAAAATGAGGATGTCCTAGAAAGCAGTCTTCAAATTCTATTTTTGACAATGTCAAATCTATTTTATAAAATCTGAAAAGTTCTAGAAGCAGTCAAACATGGGAACAAATATTGCCCAGGATACCATTTCTTTGATATAAGAAAAGGTTAAATGTGTTAGTTTCTGCCTACAAATGCAAGAAATGGAAACTTGAAAAATTAAAGTTCTGTTATTAATCGACTTCACCCAGTTCTCATCGTAACAGTTACTGATTATCAATTACTCTTGTCACTTGTCGATTTGACCTTGAAAAAGTAAGAATTCTCGGATAGGAATTGGGGTTTCAGGAGTCTGGTTTCAAACCTACCATTATCTAGCTGTGTGCCCATGGGTTAGTTCTTTCCTCTTTTGGGGTTTTAGTTTCTCTATTTGTAAAAGTAGGAGGTTGAATACAATGACTGCACTTTTGGTTTTGTAACTAAAGTTAGTTACATAAAAATGAGATATAGTTCATGATCTGGAAATGAGAACAAGATAAAAATCTGACAAAAGAGAGGAGAGTTGACTTAAAAAGGCAAAAAACCAGCATTCCATTCATAGATTGGCGTATCAACATCTACAGATAAGTCTGATGTTAAAGATACAAAAAGAAAGTTGGTAAAACTTTAAGCCAAGAAGTCCAAATAAATAGCTGACTGCATCCCAACTCTCCGTGATTAGTAGAGGTTGTTTGGAGCAGAATACAAAAGATTCTAAGGCTCAGTCTGGCCTCAGTGGAAAAGAATGCTATGCTTTATTAGGGATGCCTGCGTAGGCTCAGAAAGGGAAAGCGGCAGTGTATGCAAGATACTTGCCATGTAAGTTTTAAAACAATATTCTAGCCATGTAGAGTAGATAGCAGTTATTAATTTCTGAAGATACTTCTAAAGACTTTAGGGTGGCCTCTATTCCCAAATATCACAGCATATAATCTGGCACATAAAACACAATAAAATATAACATTAAAATGTAAGTAACTCTTTTCAGGCCCTTACTGTTCTACAAATACAAATACTGTTCTACAACACAGTACAAATACTGTTCTACAATTCTGATCAAAACACAGACGTTCGTTACAACAGAGACTCCCACCCGACCTCCAGTTTTCATTGATCTTTTCTCTGGCAATAGAAGCCCTGGTTTTATGTGGGCCCATGGCTGCGCAGTGTATGTACACATTTCTCAGCCTGTCTTGCAGATTGACGAGCCTATGTGACTAAGTGCTAGCCAATGAGACATGAACAGAAATGATGTGAGCGACTTCAATGTTATACTATTGTTGGGGCTCAGAAGCCTGTACCCCAAATACAGCACTTTGACATGCTGGACTAAAGAAGCAACCGGAGAGAGATCCAAGATGGCCAATTAACAACAGCTCAGGATTGTAGCTCCCAGTGAAAGCACAGAGAGCGAGTGGACGCCGCACTTTCAGATGAATTTTTGTTGCCCACAGACTAGGAGATTCCCGGCGGAGGAGCCACAC